>JAJLRJ010000012.1:31820122-31962622 GCA_024195265.1 Dendrophyllia cribrosa
CGCGTGCACGAGCGCGCGCGCACTCCGAAGCAAGAGGGTTTCCTTTAAGGATTCAATCACAAAGAGGATTTTGCGCTGGTCGGGAACAATAGCTTGACAACGAGCACGGCGACCCCCAATTTTTAATGCAGAAATTTAAATGACACACGGTTGACTACAATATATCGCGATTTAAAGAAAAGTTAAAAATTCTGCTTTGAAATATTTGTATTTGAATGCTGTAAAGAACACGTCTTCAGGTAGTGTTGGGTATGCGCGCACGCCGCGAATTCTTTATTTTCTTTCATAATCTTAATCCTGGTCAACTAAAATAGTTTATAATGTAAGATCAAAGTCAATTTTGTTGAACTGCTCTATTATTTTAATCCAAGCAATGATTTTTTTTTAGAAATTATAGTCCCCTTTCTGATTACTAGGGTTCAGTAATGAAACCTCGCGGGTCGTATAGTTACTATAATGGCATCCATGTTGTGCAAAAACGAGCACGGTGACCCCTATTTTTTATTTCATTTTTGTGATGCTCATAACATAATTACCATCTGGACCAAGTTTTAGAAAATCGTAAAATTTTTTCTTTTTCAATGGAATCACCTTAAATAGGGTCAGGATTTGAGAACCTTGGCGGCACACACCTATCCTACATTGTCGGGAGTATCCCCTCCCCCCCCCCCCCCTGGTGTCTAATCCTTGAAATACTACAACAGAAAATGGAACAAAACTCAGTTATTTCAGGAAAGTAATGGTGATCTGCGTTTTTTGGAAGAAAGATCCTCGTGTTGTTTTCGACTGGGTTTAAGTTATTTCAGTTGAGATTCTGATGTCGTGTTTGCGTGTGGCGTTTGGATCGAGTCTGTACCCTGTTGCTGATTTGTGTCTAATAAACCAAGTTCTGTACCGAAAAATTCTATCCAATACTGCTGATTGACTTCTAAGTTCAAAGAAGTCACTGTGATGATCTGTGATGCAAGATACTCACCTTTGAATAGCAACTGCGAAGGGAACCAAGACTGTTAAAGTAACTCAAGCGATCTCGTGGCTGCAATTACCCAAAACGCCTTGCGCGCTTCCTTTTTTGAAAATGCTGCTGGTGCACGTAGGATCTGGAGCAGATCAAGTCAGCCAAAAATAGAGATACAATCAAAGTATAAATCAAGGCTGATACTACGTAGAACATTTAACGCGACAACGACATGATAGAGCCCAAACTGAAAGCCAAAATGCAACCGTGGACAACAGTTTCGACCTGGTTGGCTCTCGTCAGCACGGTGTAGCAGCAAAAAGATAGAAAAACTAGCGCGAACGCCAATTCTCTACCAAATCGCACGTGGTGATGGCTACAGATTGAGCTCGAATTCAAACGCCGAGTTTGCCAATTGACCCCCGGGGGGCTACTCCCTATAATGGGCTACACGGGGATGCTCCGCCCGAAAGGGGTACCTTTTTGAGGCTGGAGGTATATGAAAGACCATGAAAGGGTCGGGATTTCACAAGTTGAAGTATGTGAAAAGGTAGGGATTTCACGAAGAATAGGAAATGGTAGCGAAAACACGAGTTGAAGCATAAAAAAGGTAGAGAAAACTGCAATTTAAGTATTATAAAAAGGGCCTTTCAAAATATATCAAACAGACGCACGTAAAGGATATATGAAAGGGGTACCATTTTCAACGAAAGGTATATGGGCGGCGCGTGACCATGAGTAATAGGTAAAGAATTTGAAATAGACAGAACCATCCCTCAGCGAATACATGGCCAATACAAGTAAAAAATAAATAAACAGCATTTCGGATTTGAAAAGATCTACGGTCCCAAAATAAACAAGTAAATAATAAGCAAAGAACCGCGAACGAAAATGTTGCTGGTGTACGTAGGATCTGGAGAAGATCTAATCAGCCAAAAATAGAGATAAAATCAAAGTAAGCGGTCCTTTGCTTCTTATTTATTTGTTCCTCGTCGAAGCTTATAAAATAAAAATAAAAATTCAGTTATAATTGTCCCTCGTAAACACGTGTTCCTATGAATCATCCACACTGCTCTCTTCTGTCACGAAAATGACGCATGCTCAGTAGAGCTCCAAAAACTTGAAATCGGTAGTTTAATTGTGGTTTATCGTAGCCATCCGTACAAAGTTCTTTCCTAAAGAAGTAACTGTATTTGCAGAGACCACCGTAACGAAATAGAAGCATCGGGTCCTGTAGTAAAGGATCTAATCAGCTATAAATAATGAAACGATTTGATAAAAAGCAAGGCTGATAAACGGTACGGAAACGACTATATTTATCAAATCTTTCCCAAAGAGCCTTATTTTTTTATTTTTATTTTTTTATTTTTTAGTTATTTGCAATAATGACATTAAAATACAAATCAAAGTGCTCTCTGGGCTATCTCCTGTAAGTTTTTCCCATCATGCAATGCTGTCATATTATGTCCAAAGATTGTTTTTGATGTTGCAATTGGACATTTAGGTTAGAGTGCGTGGTTTCTTGAGTTCAATTTCTCTTTTGACAATTTTGTTTGCATGTAATTGGTAATAGTTATGCAGTCCTCTTGTCTTGTGTCTGGAGCAAATTTCAGTACTTTCAACTCGTCTGGATTTTCACCTGGTTTATTATCAAGAGCCTCATACAAACATTGTGTTACTGTTGCCTTCCCTAAACCCGCGCCACCACTTAAAAAGTGTCAATTGCTTCTTGTCGTTTTTAACAGAGAGTATAAACATATGGTAAAAAAAAACTCCATTTGTTCTCTGTTCAAAGATTGAACAAGTTCTCTATAACTGTTATCATCCATCCGATTAATTACCAGCTTTTCACTATCATTTGCTGTAGAAAAAATTTCAGCATTACTTAAAAGTTCACAGTATTGTGTTTCTTCACTTATATCCTGCTCATCGCTATGTTGAGCAGACGGAGCTACAGTATCTAACCGGAACTGATCACGTTCCTTATTTTCAGGATCTCCCATGGCTTTTTCTTAAGAGTTCTCCTTCCTTTTCTTTCGAATATAACGTGTTTTACTTGATGAAATCTCATTTCTACATGGGATATAAAGCATCAAGAGCTCTCTGCAATTAATCTTCAGCATCCTTTTTATTAAACATAACTAAGTGAATGATTTAGCTTTCATTCTGCGAAGAAGTTTCATTTCTCCTTTCAAGTAAAATTCTTTACAACTTTGTTCTCTGTTTTCATTATTGGGATCATCATCAATCTTATCGTCAAAATCTGTTTCAGGTGGAAATCTAGTTCTTGTAAACTTACTCAGTATTCATCCCCTCATCTTAACTTTTGTTTGAATGTCGCTGTTAACAAACAGTTATACCAAGAACAGAAATGAACTTAACTTGGATCTTAGACACTTGTACATCTCAGTGTGACGAAGAAACACTCTTTCACATGACAAGCCTTGCACGTCGCAGACTTAACACTGCATCACGAACTAAGAAATTTACTGATCTTAACATTTTCATAGCGATAACATACACTTATTTATCTTGCAACACGACTCTGAGCCAAAGAAACTCTAACTGCCTAATGGTAATCTAACGGGACAAATATCTCGCAAGTCTACTCGGGAAAGCTATTCTAAAGGCTTAACTTAATACATTTTGCGACTAGTGGGAGTTGTGTTTGGCCTGTCTCTTTTTATAATTCTTTGTGATTATTTTTTACTGCAGAGACTATACCGTAAAATGCTGCTTATAAGCCGGGCTGGGCTTATGTAACTTCGTAAGGGTGTTTTGGCTGGCAAGCAAAAAATATTGCCAAAAAGAAGCGTTCTTTCAGTTAATTTCATTTTGGCGTAAACTTTTGTAAAGAATTTCTGTTAAGGATTTAAGAAAGGAATAAGGAATTAATGGGTATAACCGGAGTAATGTTTTGTTACTGATGGGCCTATAACCAGGTGGGCTTTATTTTTATTTACTCCATTATTATGGAATTACTCAGATTACTCCATTATTATGGAACGCATGGAGCACAACATTACTTCACGAGAATTACACGCTTGTTGTACAAAAGATACGTAGTGTAGTCTCGTGTACGTCTCAATGAATTCAAGATACATTGGTACAACTCTACAAGTGAAGCTGTTCTTCGCGTACAGAGGATATACTATTGAATGCAGCGATCGTAATGCCATGATAAGACAACGGAAGTTCTGTCTAGCTCCAAGTCACTACTCAACAAAAGAATAAACTAAAGAGCTAAAACTTACTGCAAGAAGTCGTGATTTCAATATAGGAACATGACAGGAGCTTATTACTCCTGAACATGATTGCATTTTCATTCTTGGATCTTTAATAGACACTTACATCCGTGATCAAGAAACACTTTCTTACAAGTCTTGCACGCCGCAGGCTGCAGTGGACACTTATCACGGCCTATCTACTGATCCTAATATTTCCACAGCGGTAACATAATCTTTAGCCGATTGCCATTTATTTTGCAACACGAGTCTGAGCCAAAGAAACCCTAATATATGCCAGGACAGTGCAGCGAATACATAGAGAAATAACATAATTATAGTCATGACTATGGTATGAAATCCTCCGGTATCCTAGCTGTCATTTGAGAAATTATCCAAAGATCAATGGGTCAATATTATCGAGCAAAGTGGATAGATAATTGCAACTTGTAACATCCTAACAGTGATCTATAGCAAGGGACAAATACCTCGTAAACCTACTTGGAAAAGCTATTTTAAAGGCTTTTAAATACTTCTTGCGACTAGTGGGAATCGTGTTTGGGCTGCCTGTTTTTATACTACAAAATAAAGAGCTTATGACGCGTAAATAAGCCATTTCACAGATTCGAATGCTAGATATATTAAAACCATCGATAGGAAAATCTAAGGACTATCCGTACCACAATTATCTCTTTAAGCAGAGACTAAATTGGGCACGAATCTTCTGACCAAAATGAACCAAAATGAGGCCTAAAAAAGTAAAAACAAAAATGAACCAAAATCCCGAACCTCACTGAAACCTACATGTAACTGTTTGACACTGGTTTGTTTGACCTGGAAAATCAACCTGATGACAGTATTGCAAAACTCTGCTTAATCATTTCTAATGATATGGCTCAAGAAAATAAAACAGGTTTGTTTAGTAAGATTGATTCTTTCTGTACAAACTTCAATATTGAGAAGACTGCGATAAACTTAAGCAACCCATCTTTTTTCTTGTCAAAGGCAAAACAGAATATCTTTACACGTCTAAGGGCCTGTTTACATGGAGGGAGGGTGACCCGGGTAGCAGGGTCACCCTCCTAGCCGGGCTACCCTGGGAGGGCCAACTTTTCATACATTTCTTTACAAAGCACACTGAAGTGTTTACATGATAGACAGGGTCACCCGCCTACCCGGGTCACCCTGTCTGCTTGCCAGGGTAACCCTCCTAGGCGGGCTTATCTTTTCTGCATGTAAACGGTCATCCCAGGGTCGCCCTCCTAGGCGGGCTATCTCTTTTGACTTGAAATTACCCGTGAAAACAAGCAATAAAAACAGCAAACTCGCCGCTATAGCCTTTCTTCAGTGCTGCCATGTTTGTTAATATGTTGTGCTTAATAAAGCGTGCCGTTGCAATAAAAAAAGTCCGCCAAAACATGAGCCCGCCAAAAAAAAGATAGCTTACCTATATGATAGCCCGCCCTAATAGCCCGCCCATGTAAACTCGGGCTATGTGTTAGCCCGGCTGGGAGGGTGACCCTGGTACCCGGGTCACCCTCCCTCCATGTAAACAGGCCCTAAAAATAGGTCCGCAATGCGTACATGAGTGAGCTTACGATGAAAATTTGCACGGAAATATCTAGAGACGGAATTTGTGATGTCGAAAATGTTACTTTCAAAGATATTAAGCTAAATGAGAAATACACCATAGGCTGTCTGCCTCTGATTTTTCATAAAAACTATTTAACGATTTTATGTGGTACTGTCACAGTTATGGAAGCACAACTTAAAAAATGGTTCATTGACTGTATAACTGGTGCAAGTGTTCCAAGTCCAAGAGATGTGATAAAAACACGTCCACCAAGCACCATTGTGGCTTGCAACTTAACGTCTCAAGAGCTTCTGTATTGGAAAAGTATCTTGGTTTGTCGAGGACGATTTTTTGTTTTGTTGGACTGGAAGATCGTTCGTTAATTTGGTATCGTTTTTGTCACGCTATGTAATGTCACTACAAGGACCGAGTTATCATCATTGTCATCATCAAAGTTATCATATTAGCAAATTTCTGAAAAAAAATGTAAATCATATACAGCAGTCCCTCTGTTAAGCTGAAACCCCCAGGACCTTGAGAATCATTTCCAGTAAAGGACTGGTGAATACATATTTTGGGTTTTTGAGAAATAAGCACTTAATAGAGGAAGTACTGTAACTGTGAACATGAACAAAATTCTAGATCTTACACAAGGATGGGTGCCTATTTGAAATAGGTGTTTATTTGAAACAGTGTCTGACAAACAAACGTGGTCGGGTTTCACATGTAAGGAGTGGTAAAACCCCATACTGACAGTAAAGATTGACACCATTTTACTCAAGGCAGGCAATGGGCCTTTATCACGCGGCGGCCATGTTGATTCCCAGGAGAATAAAATGCTTTGTTTTCCCCTGCTTAACCTCGTTCTCAACTTTTTCACTGCGAGGCTTGGGGGGTAAATCTATTGTTTTTATACAAAATGGCCGGGCGTGATAAAAGCCCATGTTATCTTTTAAACAAAATATATAAATTTAAAGATCAATTTAATAAAACTTTTACGCTTGTAGCTATTGTTTCAGAGGTCTAAAACAATAACTACACTTGTAAATTACAGCTGTAAAAGTTTTATGAAATTGAGCCCTGGTTGGTGCTTATAGCATGTAGCTGTTTGCATACAGTATCAGCATTGCCAACAATAACAGTAAAACATTAACATTTATTCTCAAGTTATTTTGGAATGTAGGTAGCTGTAAACAAGTATAGTTAACTTACATTTTAAACTTAGTAACATCAACGTTTTCAAACAATAACTTTTCAACGTTTTAGTGTAACTGCACTTAACCCAAATTTGTGTCTCTAAAGACATTATTTGTTCTCCGAAGAGAATTCATCGTTTCCCGAAGGAAATATTTTGTTCCCAGAAGGGAATTATATGACCCTGAGACAGGGTTATGGATTGCCAGATGTTGTACATGGAGCAATTCGCAATGCTGGACTGCACAAGTCACTCGGCGGCCATCACAGCTGTCTTTAAAACTACATCTCGGTGATTTAGGGAACCTTTTGTTGGCGAAGATTTTGTCTACACCTTCAAAACATCTGAAAAACTCTTTACGTGAAAACAATAGACACATTGCTTGAATGCTGTGCCTGATTACTGGTGCAATATAACACGAAAACATCGTAAATTTCGAGTCTCTTACCTCTCTTTCTCCAACGGCGAAAAAACGTGGTCGCTTCCACGTTCCTTGTTTTTGATATCGAAAATACGTCGTTCGTTATCCGGGATGATCCGGGATTAGTTCGCAGCACTTCGTGTTCAACCTCGCTCATATTCGCGTGTTCGTGCTCTCATCGTTCGTACGGAAATAAACAATATCTGTTCGAGACCAGGCGCCGTGATACCGAAGACAACCCGAAGATTGGACTACCACGGACTTACGGACACTTCCCATGACATAGAGTGAGATTACACTTCATGTAAGCTCACTCAAAAATCACCAACTCAACTTAAATTTTATTCGATCTTTAAAAGTGAAACGAAATACTCCGATTTAATTAACCATATCCTCAGAACATAGAAAAATTACTTCTAAATTCAGGATAGGGAATCACACCTTAAGAATTGAAAATGGTCGAAATACAATCCCTAAAACTGCTGAACACCTTTAGTTAGAATTTGCACCCACTGTACACTTAATTCAGTTGAAGATGAAATGCACTTTTTTTATTTCACTGTATGCACTGTTTGTTATATGATGAACTACGAAATACCTTTTTTGACAAAATTATTAAACAAAATAGATTATTTAAAAATTTGGATTATCATGAGGTTTTATTTCGTTTTAATAATATACTGATCAACATATTAGCAGGCCTACTGCTGCTTTTGTCACTCAAGCAATGAAAACAAGAACAAAACATACAGTCAATAGTACTCGTGATTGTTTTACAATTAATAAATGAATTTAATTTAATTAATTCATTTATTTTTTATTCTAGATTTCTTTATTGTAATTTAAGTAATTTTAATTTCCTTACTTATTGTAATTGGTTCGGTAATACCATGTATTTAGAAGTGGAAATACTGCGAACTATAAAGTTGTTGTTGTTGTATCGTTTGACATTTTGAGCCTATTTGACAAGCGTAGGTTTGAGCCTTAAAAATTAACAAAAATCAAAGGCCAACCGGCAAAATACATTTAATCCTGGCACCGTACACTGTACGATGACTCACTAAAAATAAAATAATGTCGCTTAGTCTACAGTAAAACAGTCCCCTTGATAAAATAAAATTATTTTATTCACATCTTACAAAAGCGTTCGTGAAAATAATTGTTTCTGATCACTTTTACAGGCACGCTTATTGAAAAGTTCTATATTCGTTTGTCAACCTACAAGGAAATTGAAAGCACTAGTTCATTAAAATCTATTGTTGTTTAGTCAGTCTTTTATACAACTTGCAAATGGGGTAAATTAACCGAGGACATTTTTAACTTTTTATAAAGGGACACTGAAAAAAAGATGCAAAACAACCACAATGAAAGCGTTACAAATGCACTTATTGTGGCACAAAACATGAGAAGAAGAAATGCCCGGCATTCGGCAAGGAATGTGCAATTTGCCATAAATCAAACCACTTTGCGTCTGTGTGCAAAACCAAACAGATTGGATCAAACGTGCACTCCCTCGCGGATGGCAACGAAACAGACACGGATTATGACGAAATTCTAACCGTGGATTTGGAGCCCGCACAAGATATCCGCGCACTAACAGATGCCAAGTTTCCAAAACGAATCTTCGCTACACTCGATGTTGGCCGGAAACCAGTTAGATTTCAATTAGATAGCGGCGCTTCTTGTAACGTCATTTCAGCAGAAACACTCCAAAGTTGTCTGGGCCAAGTGAAACTCAATAAAACAACAAAAGTGTTATCACTCTACGATCAGACAACAGTCAAACCTGTTGGCAAGTGTACCGTTGAGCTACATAACCGCAAGACCGACAAGTCTTATCAAACAGAGTTCGTGGTTCTCGAAGAGCGACGCACACCGCTGCTTGGAAGCGAAACAATCCAACATATGGACCTCATCAACGTCCGATTTGAAAATATCCTCTCGATTGATGCTAATAAAAAGAATCAGCCTTTGACAAAGAGCCAGTTGGTCCATCAGTACGCAGATGTCTTTGAGGGAACCGGAAAACTAAAAGAGCCATATCACCTTGAAGTTGACCCGCACGTGAAGCCGGTTATTCACCCACCTCGGAAAGTACCTCTAGCTCTAAAGACAGCCCTCAAGGAAGAGCTGGACCGATTAGAATCTCTTGAAATCCTCACCCCGGTAACAGAGCCAACTCCCTGGGTTTCAAGCTTAGTAACCGTCAAGAAACCTAATGGAAGCATCCGAGTGTGTATCGATCCCAAGGACTTGAACAAAGCATTGAAGCGGAGCCATTACCCCTTGCCAACCATAGACGACATTCTACCTGAGGTAAACCGTGCCAAAATCTTCAGCACTTTCGATGTCAAAAATGGATTCTGGCACGTGGAGCTTGATGACGAAAGTTCAAAATTGACCTGCTTTAACACTCCCTTTGGAAGATACCGTTGGTTGAGGCTACCATTTGGCCTATCCTCAGCGCCTGAAGAATTCCAGAGAAGACAGCACCAAGTCCTAGAGGGACTTCCAGGCGTACTAACGATCCATGACGACATCCTGCTGTATGGAGAAGGCGAGACCTTTGAAGAAGCTAGTAAAGATCATGACGCGAAACTGCATAAACTGATGGAGCGGTGTCGAGACCGAAACGTAAAGCTGAACAAGGACAAGATGAAGCTCAGACTGGAACAAGTCGCCTACATTGGACACTTGCTGACTAGCCAAGGCCTCAAGCCAGACCCTGACAAGGTGAAAGCCATACTTGAAATGCCAAAGCCTGTAGATGTGGCAGCTGTAAGAAGATTTATAGGCTTTGTGAACTATCTCAGCAAATTCCTGCCACGACTTAGTGAAGTTTGTGAACCACTTCGCAGACTAACGATGAAAGATGTCGAGTGGCACTGGACACACGACCAGGAAGAAGCTTTCAACAGACTGAAACAGTTAGTAACAGAAGCACCAGTCTTGAAGTATTTTGAGCCTACAAAGGAGCTAACTCTACAGAGCGATGCGTCCGACACCGGATTAGGAGCAGTTCTCACACAGAACGGACAGCCGATAGCTTTCGCTAGCAGAGCTCTGTCCGATGCCGAAACAAGATATGCACAGATAGAGAAAGAGTTATTGGCGATAGTGTTTGGTCTAGAGAAGTTTCACCAGTATACGTACGGCCGCCCACTCACAGTCCAATCAGACCATAAGCCACTGGAGGTCATCCACAAGAAGCCACTGCATAGGGCACCCAAGCGTCTACAACGCCTCCTCCTGAGACTACTTGTTTACGATGTCAATCTTGTCTATCGACAAGGTAAGCAGATGGAATTGGCCAACACCTTGAGCCGAGCCTACATTCCGTACACGGACCCATCACCTCTTCAGACCGAAGTAGAAGCCATAAACATGGCTCAAGACCTCCCAGTATCCGCAGCGCGACTAGAGGACATACGCAAGCACTCAGAGAAAGACGAAACTCTTCAAGAAGTCACGAAGATAATCCTATCTGGATGGCCAGAACAGAAGAGTGATGTCCCGAATGCAGCAGCCACATACTTTAATGTTAGAGACGAACTGACCGTTCAAAATGGTGTGGTATTTTGTGGAGAGAGAGCAGTAGTCCCGAAGTCTCTTCGAAAAGATATGCTCCAACGCATTCATGCATCGCACCTGGGCATAGAAGGCTGCTTGCGGCGTGCCAGAGAATGCCTGTACTGGCCAAGCATGAACAGTGAGGTCAAGGATTTCATCCAGCAATGTGAAGTCTGTCGATCCACTGATGTCAAACAACAGAAAGAACCTCTTCAGCCACATGACATTCCAACTCGACCATGGGCCAAGGTGGCTGTAGACCTATTCCTTTGCAATGGTCAAAACTATTTGATCATCGTCGACTACTATTCAGGGTTTTGGGAGGTAGAACACCTCAATTCCACCGTCTCCTCCCACGTCATCCGCAAGATGAAAATGCAGTTTTCCCGCTATGGCATCCCTGATGTAGTTATGTCAGACAATGGCCCACAGTTTTCTAGTGAGGAGTACAATCGGTTCAGCAAGATGTGGAAATTTCAGCTGATCACATCCTCACCACACCATCCAAGGAGCAATGGAAAAGCGGAAAACGCAGTTCGAGCAGCCAAGCGTTTGATGATGAAGGCGAAGAAAGACGGTTCAGATGCTTACCTTGCGTTGCTTGACTATAGAAACACCCCTACTCAAGGCCTGGACACAAGTCCTGTACAAAGGCTCATGAGTCGCCGCACTAAGACCCTGTTACCAACCACCGCCAGACTTCTACAGCCGCAGATCCCAGACGGACAACACGAGAAAATGCTGTTCAACCAAGAACGACAGGCGAAATACTACGATCGTGGAGCCAGAACACTTCCCGATCTTAAGCCAGGTGACACAGTGAGAATGTATCATGATCCCAGTAAGACAAAGAGTCAGAAACTGCTGAAGGCCATGGTCAACTCCAAACTTGGATCAAGGTCATATGAAGTCGTCACTGAAGATGGACGAAACTTCCGAAGAAATCGAGTACATCTCAGAAAGTCGGAGGAGAAGTTTCGGCCCAACAGCCAAACCACTTCAACAACCAACGAAGACTCCACACCTCAGCCAGCCAACACAAAGTCGCATTCACAGCCAGTTTCAGCTCAGTCATCAGCGACCAGTGATCTGCCAGTAGAGACCAACAGCCATACCCAAGGGCATCAGGAGCCTGTTGCTCCACCGACACAAAGCCAGAACCAAGTACCAACCACCAGATCGGGTAGACCAGTGAGAAAACCCCGATATCTAAAGGACTTTGTTTAAGTTCACGAAACCGGACTGTCATTTTTTTTTTGTGATTTACGGATAATTAGGATGAACTGTTTATGACTACCAGTCGTGAGACATTAGCGTGATTATAGGCATTAGGAACTCAGATATCTTGGACTAAGTTTTTTTTAAAAGAGAAAGGATGTAACAATAACTTGTCATTACGTCATCTCGACGTAACGTGATCTACGGAGTAGGGATCGCAAGTAGGACTAGCCCTTGTCGACCTGTGTGTATCCTCTCAGAGCTTATTAAAGTTCCTCCTGTATAGACTCGCTTGTTGTCTACATTTTGTTACAGTCCCGACAGAAATATCGTGTTTCTATGATTATGGCCAGGAGCTTGCTTTAGCTTGCTTTATCATCTGAAAATAGGAAGAAAAAAATAGCCAAAAGCGACAAAAATCCACCAGAATCGAAACTTTGAATATTTCTTGACCGCATGTCACGTAATCAAAATTGCTGAACCGCAATCAACTTCCATTCTTCTAATCCAGCACTTTTTCTCCAAACTACTGCTTCTGTTTTTCTCCTTAGAATCTTTTAATCCAATTTAGTTGTATATTTGGTGGCATTTGGCGATATAACACAGGGCGCGACAAAAGCGCTGTCCGATAGCCCGGGGCTAGTGAAGCGACCCGTCGGGCTTGTGTCTTTTTGTCGGAGTTTGCCCGACGGGCAAGCAATATTTGTTGCCTTTTCTCATCATAAAGTTAAGAATTAAAATAAGAAGTGTGTAATAAACAGTTCTCTAGTGAAAGTGAATGCGAGGAACATTTAAAAAATGTAAGAAAATATCAACGGCGAACAAAAGAAATGGAATTGAATGATGCGTTTTCGTAAATAATTATAATGTACATGTACAGTAGCGGCCGTAATTGTGTTCTCACTCCTCTGCTTTTAGGTCTTTAAAATCGCTGTTGTTTTCATTGTATTAAGTTCAAAGTAAACCAGTTAGGATCTGTCTTGTCGATTAAGACCGTTTTCTTTAAACAAGCTAGACAACTTGAACGTTTGCCGACACAGTCGTAATACTGCCGTGGATAGATTGTTTTTCCCACGAATGGCAAATATTTTTGCCGTCTGCCGTTTGCCATTTCCATTTCCATGGGAAAGTGAGTAGTTTCACGTTTCTCAAATTCATGAACATGTGAATTAACTTCGATTTTTCTAGAGAATTTATTTTACGATTCTAGAAAAAGTAAGGATAATAAACTGCAAGCTGCTGTTTGCCGTGTACGCGTAAAACGTAGACTTTCTCAAAGTCCGTTTTTCGTTTTTTCGCTCGCTCTCACGACTTCGTCGCTCGCTTCTCGCGACTTCGTCGCTCGCTTTTCGCGACTTCGTCGCTCCCTTTTCGCGACGCGCTCTCGGGGGCTTCGCATGATCGCAGTCGACTTGTGGCAAGTCTAGCGTAGAACGCCGTGCGTAATGTAATCTCTTGATACTTGCAAGCAAGTCACGTAATATAAAATGTGTTATTTTTGTTGTATCAAACTTCCGAAAGGGCTTGCAAGATATTTTACGTTATCACCTAAGGCGAAAGACTTCGAATAAGAGTACTAGTTTCATTGATCAATTGATCATAACTTTCATGACCAGCGCAAAAATAAGTTTTTCTCGTAATTTATAATTTATTCCGCAACATTCGCCTTCGGGAGCGAACACAGTTGCAGATTTTTTGCCTCTTGGTGTAATATTCATCCCTTGTTTAAATTTGTTTGTTTTTAATAATTAATTTACTTTTGGGCTAGCTCTTCAGAGCTCCGGGCTAGTAAACTAAAGTAGCAGCTTGCCCGAAGGGCAAGCTGATTTTTTCATTTTCATCCCACCCTGATAACATGGAAATTAACAAACACGTTATTTCAACAAAACTTCATTGTCAACGTACAGCATACAACCATTCTCAGTCAGCAATATAATGTCAGCTTACCTAAAACTCTTTTTTCCCTTTCTTAGAACGTAGTGCTATAAATAATACCAACATGTACCAAATGTCCTGAAGCAACCAGTTTGACAAACCAGACTGGACAAACACTAAAACGCATCGTAAAGGTTATTAGCCAAGAGCGCTTTCAGCGTGCCAAATCTGACCAAAGTCTACATTAGGTTAGATAAGATTACATTACGCTTTTTGACGCTCGATACAATGAAATATATGCTGCAACATGTTCCCAAAAAAACATAGAATTCATAATCGTACGCCTTAAAAATCATCGCTATGAAAAAGAGATATTAAACAGTAGGAATGTTACCTAACTGAAAAAAATATTTTCCGAGGCATTTTTCGAAACAGCGTACCAGATTAATATATGAAATTTTAACACGCATATTTCTTCACTATGAAGGTCAAGTCAAGAAACCACTGTATTAAAATTATTGAAATAGCGAGAGCTTGAATTTTTGATAAAATATGGCCAAATAAATTGCTCTCTCTTCTAACGTTCTCTGAAATCTCAGTTAACTAAATCAACCTATGGATATATGGCTTTGTCAGGCCACAAAAACCGCTTTAAAAAAAATATACAACTCGACTCTTGTGTTCTTATCCCGGGGGGGGGGGGGGGGGGGGGGGGGGGTACTTGGGTCAACTTTTGCTGGGTATGTGCCGCTGGCCTCTCAGAGCCCCTACCTCATTATAGTCTATTCTGTGGCCAATTATAGACCCCATCTTAGTCACTTTTGAGTAAATGTAAATTTCGCAATCCCAACTTAGTCACTTTCTGTTTAGCAATCAACCTTGAGTTTGGAACCCTTTCAGTCTACAGTAGGTCATCCTCAAATGAATTGACACATTTATTAAATGTAGAAGACTTTACTCTTCACCTACAAACCTTCTGGTACATTTGTTTACCGAAATTATTTACAAGCGTTCCGTCATAAATAGGTGAAGTGCTAGATTCTTCTGTAACTGGAACATTGTAATTCATGCTCCCAATTGGTAATACTGATTTATCTCAGTACTTATCAACAGTATTTTCAAAACAGCAAGACTCGAGGAACATGTTTTAAAGACGTAATCAAATTGTACGCGAAAATTCTACTGTTTCATCATTTTAAAAAGCACGAAATCTGGTACGAAGAAAGCTAAACAACTCCTTAGTTGTGTTTTAAAAAACCTCCAACTAAACCTAAGTGAGCTGTATCCACCTACGGAGGTCTCAATGGAGAGTTTCAATGGCGTTAACCGTAAAACGTTAGCTAGCCAAATTTTAGTCGTTAGGCGTAGCAACTGAAATATTTAAAGCCTTAGAAGTTGGTCGCTGGCGTATTGGGGGCAGAATAAATGTTCCTGTAAATCTCACATTAAAAGCAAGCAAGTCCCAAGCGAAAGGGATCAAGCGGTCACTACAGCAAAAAGATATTCAAGTTGTACTAACTTCGATGGACGACAACGCAGAGGAATAGAAAACGTGTTGGACTTTGTCCTGGATTATTGTGCAACTCAGTTAATGTTTAGTTGTGATTGAATTGTAATGCGAGCCGATTGTTAAATATTAAAACAACAATTATTAAGTACGGTAACAATGTTTTTACCGCGAATCTTCCCATTTTTTGTAATCCCTGCTAAACTAAAACTACCCAAAAAATACTTGCCAGAATTTTCGTACCCCAAAAAATCCGGACAATTATGCGACCCCATTCTAGTAACTCTACTGAAAATGCAATCCCATTATAGTCAATCCAGTCGTGAAAATGCGACCCCATCCAGCGGCACATCCCCATTAGCCCATTACTAGGAAGTACCCCCCCCGGGGTTCTTATTGATAGCATCTCACAAAAATGTGCTAACAAAAATTCAACAGGAATGTCCCCACAAATTCACTAAAAAGTCTATTAATAGTATCTAACACAAATTTTGCTAACAAAAATGCATAAAGAATGCATGTTAGACCACATTATACTCCTGTAAGTTAAACATTAACTTACAGGAGATAAAAAAAGAAGAAAAAATACAGAAACACACTAAAAGGGAAAGAGTACAATTTACATTGTTAACTTTTAAGTAAAATTAAAATTATTAATTAATTAATTCATTATTAATTAAAATTATTAGTTAATTACAAATGAGAAGCTACGAGAGATGATAATTACATCAAGTTAATCTTTCTTTTTTCCATTGTGTTTTTAAATTATTTATAAATTGCGTACAGTTAGGGGGCACCACATTAATTTTACAACTATATACATACTTTTTAATAAACAGGATGAGTAGATCTAGTCGGCGTCTGAGGTTCTCATTTACAGGACCAGGGATATATTTCTGCATCAGAATTTGCTCAGGGGAAAGAACCAAAGAGCCTTATTACATTTTCGTCTTGCGGCAACTTTGAGAATACAGTAGTATGGAATGTGTAAATAACACCAGATAGTGAAGACAGATCCCCCTTTTATGGATTTGTCTAAGATGCACGCAAATCTGCGGTAAACAAGATCTTCAGGCGGCAACTTGAAACTGACGTAAAGACGTGGGTCAATTAAATTGATAATTTTTAAAAAGGTCAACAAATCAGTTCAGTCACAACAGAGGTACAATACCCCGCACGTATTCGTTTTAATTTGACGAAAATACAAGTGATTCGTACATCGTTGAAAAGCATCGATCGCGATTTCACGTGGTTTTCTTAATCGCTTAAGCAGGATGGAAGTCTTACATCGCAGAAAGACAAAACAGGTAAGAGCATATAATGTCGGGGAATTTGACTTATTTTCCTCAATCTCTCAAAATAACGAGAATTTGACGGAACATGTTTGTTTTCACGCAGTGTGATGTAAGAGAGCTATTTGTCTTATTTGCGATGTTCTTTATATGTTTATTCCATCTCAAACCTTGTAATTGCGGCCATAACCGACCTAGCCTTAACAAACATTAATACATGACGAATAATCTCCCTAGTTAATACGGTAAATGGTTTTCCTTCCTCTCGACCTGATGATCTCCCATAATTTCCTTATTTCCTATTAACCTCTAACTCCCAAGATTTTCAAGAAAAATACCAAATTTCGTTTTTAAAATATCAAAAAACAAATGGTACCATGAAAAAGTATTCTCGGACTGGAAAGGTTTCATTTGAATGGTCACATCATAGGATTTCATTCACAGTCTCAAAAGTTAGAACTACAATGCATATCTCCATAATTGACTCTGGGAGTGAAAGGCAAAAGCCATTTATTGCGAAGAGTACCTAACCACAATTATTTTCTGAAATCAGCACCGTAAGATTGTACTACTCAATGGGCTAGGCCTTTCAGTAAGTTCTAAACATTAGGATTCCATTCACAGGCTCAGGAGTTTATGAACCACATTTCAGGCGTTTAACACGACGCAAGTCTGGTCTCTCGCTTTGTATGGGGTTAAATAAACTATTTATGTGAACAAGCCAATGGCTTCCATCAACTAATAGAGACTTTATAGAATTTAGGAAAGTTGAGAATGACTGAAAGACTCCACTTATAGCCATATACAAACGTCTGCATGCCTTGAAACAATATATGTTTCACGTGGGTATTCAGTTTCAAACTTGTCACGAGAGCAATATTTTCAATTGCTCTGCGTCTGGCTAGCGTGAAATCAGTTTTACCTTTCGGATAAATGTTGTAGTTGGAAGATAAAAACATCAATGATGATGATGTGATAAGTTTGTGTCCCTCAAAAGCTGCGTGAAAAGGACCTAGACATAAGTACCTAAGAGTTTCTTGGATTATTCTGATTATTTTAAAAAAAAAGCGTAATTGTAATACGCTGGCTGACTGGCTCATAGGGATAACAAAACACTTTCACAAATACAGAACACTGTCACATATCACAAAACACTTCCACAAATACAGAACACTTGCCGATAGAACGCAAAGTACGTCTGTGTGTATTTGTGGAAGTGTCAGTATTAGTACTAGTAAAGTTTTTTAAAAACATTGTAAATAAATGAATTCCGTATCATGCAGTTGTGTTCTATGCAAGTGTTTCGTAATTGGGTATTTGTTTTGTATTTGTGAAAGTGTTTTTGTGTAACTGCGTGCCTTGCGCTACGCGCTTGTTGCTGGCACTCGCGCACCACCGAAACTCCAAGGTGCGGGATTGCAGAAAATTGGAATATACAAATTTGCATCTCATTGAATAAGAATAGATCTCATTGTCTCCATGCCTCGTTCTAAAAATAATTGAAAGAATAGAGCCAATTTTCCGCAATCCCGCACCTCACTCCACCGAAAGCACCTCTTGTGCAGTTGCTATGGCTAAGGAGCTAAGAAACATCTAGATTTAAAGTTTCAGCTAAACACAAAGGATTTTTAACCATTAAATAACTAATACATATGAACGACTGTCAATTTAGATACTAATTTTGATTGCCACAAATAACAGTGTTCATAAAGCCTGCACAAAAGGTGTCAGTTTGGGGGTGCCCAAGCGGGCTTTTGGGGCCCGGCGCGAGCGCGTTTGTATTGAAATGTGATGTCAAAGTTAATTTTAATTTCCTTCAATCGCCCTTTAAATGATCTTTTTTTATTACACTTAGGAAGTGTTTGCCTGCTATCAAACCTGTTAGTGAAACAGGGACATTAAAACAATGTAAACTTTCCGATAACCCTGTATTTTATGAAGGAATCTATTCAGTAAAGAATTCCACTTATTCTAAATATTATTTTATTTTAAGGGGGGAGGGCAGACAGGATGTGAAATCCAAGCTTTAAATTGAGGTTAATTGTTTAAGATTGTCAGTAAAGTAATCGGATCAATGTGTCCATCAGTCAACAAAACCATTTCCACAATGTTTTTTTTAGTTATGTTTTAGTTTGTGGTCTTCTGTTTTCTTATTAATCGAAACAAAAATCGGAAAGTTTTTCTAAAACGCAGATGTTTTGAAACAAAGCGGAAAATGACCTAACAAATGATGCCTTTTAGGTTTTCAAGGTTTAATTTCATCTAAATTTCATCGAAATATAGCCTTGGCGCAATACTGTTTCTGCAGGATTTCTGCAAAAATTATTCCGAATAGACCCACAAAATACGGGGGGAGGGGGGAGTTGGAGTTAAGGGGGGGGGGGGGGGGGGCTACTCCTAGAAATTTAGGGGTTGTTGTTGTTGGTGGTGGTGGTGGTGGTGGTTATGGGGGGGGGGGGGGGGGAGGGTGGGGTGTTGGCGCTGCTTGATACCCAGATCGAACGCATCTCATACCTATTTGTACATTACATATAGCTTATACAGGAGAATAGGATTATTGATAGATGCCGAGCAGATGGTCAAAATCATAACAATCTGCTCGGAAAATGAGAGCTTTGATTAACCAATGGCTGAGACATAAGGAGCAGTCAGTAGGTGAGCAGTATGTCGTTAAACACAATCTAACAGGTGATAAATCGCCAAAAATAGCAAATCTATAAACTGAGAGCTGATAACCCCTATTGAGACATGGATTAAGGCAGCTGGGTGGGTCGAGATTAATACAGTCGAACCCGTTAATATACGGACACTGAAGGGACCACGGAAACTGTCCGTATTAACGGGGTGTCCGTATTAACGGGGTGTCCGTATTAACTGGGTGTCCGTATTAACGGGTTGTCCGTATTAACTGGGTGTCCGTATTAACTGGGTGTCCGTACTTTTAAGCGGGTTCACATGGAAGACTTACTACGTGTTTTATTGGTTTTTTTAATGAAAAATACTGACAGTTCATTATCGCATCTAACCCCACTACTACACTAAAAAAATTACGATTAGAAAAACGTTCGTAATTTCCTTTCAACCAAACACTGATAGGACCTGATAGTATAATATGACTAATATGTATAGCTGACTGACTTGGCGCATTTGAGAACATATTCTTCGCTTGCAATAACTTTGTATGAGACGGGAAGAACTGTCCGTTGTCTGTATTAACGGGTGTCCGTATTAAGCGGGTAAATTTTAGAGAAAACGTTTGGACGTTCGGTCGGGACCAAGACAACTGTCCGTGATAACGGGGTGTCCGTAAAGCGCGCGGGTTTCGACTGTATACCAAATGAATCGATACCACGTTGAGTTTATTTGTTATTCACTTAGGCCCCGTCCACACTAATGCGTTTTTGAAAACCTCCGGCCGTTTTTGGTTCCCCGAAAACGGATAAAAAGATTTGCGTCCACACTAGGAGCTGAAAAACGATGATCCAAAGATGCGTTTTCATCACCAGGACGTCCGCTCGGACGTTTTTCTGTTCAATACGCATGCTCCAATAGCGTCAGCAATACTATGCGTTACTAGTTGTGACGTAAGCGTTTTTGAAAAGCTCCGTTTTTGCCGTCCACACTAAAACGATAGACCTGCGTTTTCAAAAGTCTCCACTTTGAAAAGTGTTTTCGAAAACCTCCGTTTTCATCGATTTCATTCTCCGTTTTTGATCGTTTAAATGTGGACGATCGGTAAAAAAAAAGTAAAATAGTATGCGTTTTCAAACGAAAACGCATTAGTGTGGACGGGCCTTACTCTATATAAATATTTGTACAATTAGCTTCAAGCTTTGACAAGATGAGAAAGCGACCCTATCTAGGGGGTATGTTCCATTCAAACGTCTTTCGAGTATCAGGTCATGTCATATGACCAATCATCACCAACGCGGGCAGCACGATGAATCAATATTTGTTTTATCCCTTTCACAGTTTTCATTCCCAGAGTCAATTATGGAGACATGCAGTGTAGTTTCAACTTTTGAGTCTGGTGTGACCATCTGGTGCGACCATTCAAATGAAAGCTATTGAGCAGCACTTTCCTGTGGTACTGTTTATTATGCTGTACAAGGTGGTTCTAACTTTTGAGTCTGTGGATAAAATCCTAAAGTGTGACCATTCAAATGAAAGCTATTGAGCAGCACTTTCCTGTGGTACTGTTTATTATGCTGTACAAGGTGGTTCTAACTTTGGTAGTTTCTTGGTGTTGCGGATAGTGTGATCACCAAATGACGTAAAACAAAAGATTCAAAAGACACTGAACAATTCCCACACCACAACACAAAAGCTAACCAACAATGGCTTCCGCGACACCAAGAAACACCCCAACCTCGTTCCCAGGGTTTTTTTCCCTTTTTTTGAAAAATTGGGAGGGGCTTTTCCCGCCCCTCCCAATTTTTCAAAAAAAAGGAAAAAACCCTGGGAACGAGGTTGGAAACACCCCTAACTTTTGAGTCTGTGGATGAAATCCTATGAAGTGACCATTCAAACGAAACCTCTTCAGCAGTATGTTTGTATGGCACCATTTGATTTTCTACATTTTACAAAATATACATTTTTTAATTTTGATTTTTGGCGGCTCTTGGGAGTTAAAGGCCTACCGAGGTTAAAGCATCTGTGTATGACGTAGCACTGTGTCGTAGTCCCTCCCCCATCCTCGTTCCAATGGTGCTATCACGTATTTTGGAAAGGAGGCTCGTATTTTTCGTCATCGCTTAAACGCTTTGCCCATATATATGTTTTAATTTGCTCCGCTATTTGCTAACTTGAGAATTGTTGCCTAACATTAAACTGTGCACAGCCTTCCCCGGGGAGGGGGCGGCTATGCACAGGCTACCCAACATCTAATTGCACAAATATTTATACATAAGTGAAAAACATAAATAAAAACAAAAAAAACTCAACAGTGGCAATTTTCCAGTTCTTACTCGAATCAATTTATACAGACTGTTTATAATACCCCGTGGTCCTTGTCAAAACCTGGATGATTTTTCTGATATATTTACTTTTAATACAAAGCGTTGTGAAGACTGCCTTTTTTTTGGGGAGGGGGGGGGGGGATAGGGAGGGGGGGAAGCGCTTTTTTTTCGGGGGGGGGGGGAAGCTACCACCCTACAAAAAACCTTAGATAGACTCCCTGCAAATCTCGTATCGTGTCAAATTTCAATTGGAAAACGCACTGGCGCCTAGTTCTGTAAGTATGAAATTTGCATCTAAAACTGTCGCCCGGAGGAACAATGGTTGTTTCCATATCAAGTACACTATTATAGTGACCGAAAGCAACCGAAAGTAACCGAAAGTAACCGAACGCAACCGAAAACAACCGAAAGCAACTTTCACGCTTTGGTTTTGAAGGAGCCCATTATAATGAGATTAGTGGCTATTTCACATATCATATGTCAGGAACTGCACATGATCGCACTTGAGCTCTTTGAACAGGAAGACTGAAATAAAACGGAAGTCCTGGAAGTCATTGCATTTTGCATGAAAGGAAATGCCGAGTATTAATAATCGCATGTAAATCTGAGTTCTTTGAACGGGAAGACCGAAGTAAAACGGAAGTCATTGCATTTATCATGAACGGTAGAGCCGATTATAAATGATGCCGGCGTTCGCGGAATCAGAGGGAAGCTGGAGCACTATCCAGTCTAAATTTACTATGTTTTTTATCATTTCATTTCAAACAACTTTGATAATCAGAGGTTTACTTTTAACTTTTGAGTCTGTGGCTATTTCTCAGTACGTTCCTGTGGTGCTGTTTATTATGCTGTACAAGGTGGTTCTAACTTTTGAGTTTGTGGATGAAATCCTAAAGTGTGACCATTCAAATGAAAGATATTGAGCAGTACTTTGCCGTAGTGATGATTATTATGCCGCTGTACAAGGTGGTTCTAACTTTTGAGTCTGTGGATGAAATCCTAAAGTGTGACCATTCAAATGAAAGATATTGAGCAGTACTTTGCCGTGGTGCTGATTATTATGCCGCTGTACAAGGTGGTTCTAACTTTTGAGTCTGTGTATGAAATCCTAAAGTGTGACTATTCAAATAAAAGCTACTTAGCTGTAATTTGCCGTGGTGCTGATTATTATGCTGTTCTAGGATGATCGAAAGAGGCTCTGCTCGCAGAGTAAGGTGGTTCTAACTTTTGAGTCTGTGGATGAAATCCTAAAGTAACCATTCAATTGAAAGATATTGAGCAGTACTTTCCTGTGGTGCTGTTTATTATGCTGTACAAGGTGGTTCTAACTTTTGAGTCTGTGAAAGAAATCCTAAAGTTTGACCATTCAAATGAAAGCTACTAAGCAGTACTTTCCTGTGGTACTGTTTATTTATATACTGTACAAGGTTGTTCGATTTCGGCAGTTGATAAAACCCTATAGCGAGCTATGAGTGGTCTTTCTTATGGCGCCATTTGTTTCAGTTTTGCAGAATTTTACAAAATGAAATTTGACCGCTCTCACTTTCCGGGAGCCAGTAAAAGGGTTGGCTTGAAACAAATGAGGCCAGTAGTTCCTTCATAACACGTCTCTAATGATCATCATTAAGATTTCGGCTAATCACTTAACTTCGCTAAGTCATCATTTTCACCCAATCAATGCAGTTTGACGTTGTGTTTTTTGCAGACCGCAGACTGAAAGTAAAATAAAGTTAACCAGTGATTAAGTTAGCTACAGTCAACTCTCTCGTAAGCGGACACCCTCGGGAATAGAAAAAGTGTCCGTTAGTAGAGCTGTCCGCTTACGAGAATTATTCCCATAAGCGGACAACAAAGAAAAATAGGGTGAATGTCCGCTTACGGGAGAGTTATGCGGAGTTATGCGGTTGCTGTAGTGAGGTCTATTAAATTAAGAAGATTGCAGTCTTGAAACCACAGCCAAGGAACACGCTAACACAGTTACTGGATTAGATGAGAGGATACTTGGTCACATTAAAGACAAATTTCATTGCCAAGAGTCAATTATTCTACATGGGGTGTCCGCTTACGAGAGAGCGTGAACAAAAGAAAGATCCAATTTTCATTTTCAAAAGTGTCCGCGTCCGCTTACGAGAGAGTGTCCGCTTACGGGAATGAGTAAATACAGAGTTTGACTGGGAGGTAAAACGGGGATTAGAAAAGGCGTTCGTAAGTAGAGCTGTTCGCTTACGAGAGTGTCCGTTAGCGGAGAGTTGACTGTAGCTAACTAATGCCGTGCGTCAACATGATAGAATGGAGAAACACGCCCCGTAAAGCTGTAAGCTGTAGGCATAAACTGAAGTAACCACAAGTAAGAGTCTCATGCGATATTCTTAGCATAGATTTTGACGATTTCATTCCTTCAGTTTATCTGTAGGATTTAATCTACATATTTAAACGTTTTTTTATACCCACCTGGTGCAACATAATAAACAGCACCACAGGAAAGTGCTCCTCAATACAGAGCTTTCATTTGAATGTTCACGCTTTAGGATTTTATCCACAAACTCAAAAGTTAGAACCATGGCCACCTTGTACAGCATAATAAACAGTACCACAGGAAAGTACGGCTCAGTAGCTTTCATTTGAATGGTCACGCTTTAGGATTTCATCCACAGACTCAAAAGTTAGAACCACCTTGTACAGCATAATAAACAGTACCACAGGAAAGTACTGCTCAGTAGCTTTCATTTGAATGTTCACGCTTTAGGATTTTATCCACAAACTCAAAAGTTAGAACCATGGCCACCTTGTACAGCATAATAAACAGTACCACAGGAAAGTACGGCTCAGTAGCTTTCATTTGAATGGTCACGCTTTAGGATTTCATCCACAGACTCAAAAGTTAGAACCACCTTGTACAGCATAATAAACAGTACCACAGGAAAGTACGGCTCAGTAGCTTTCATTTGAATGTTCACGCTTTAGGATTTTATCCACAAACTCAAAAGTTGGAACCATGGCCACCTTGTACAGCATAATAAACAGTACCACAGGAAAGTACGGCTCAGTAGCTTTCATTTGAATGGTCACGCTTTAGGATTTCATCCACAGACTCAAAAGTTAGAACCACCTTGTACAGCATAATAAACAGTACCACAGGAAAGTACGGCTCAGTAGCTTTCATTTGAATGTTCACGCTTTAGGATTTCATCCACAGACTCAAAAGTTAGAACCACCTTGTACAGCATAATAAACAGCACCACAGGAAAGTACTGCTCAGTAGCTTTCATTTACATGTTCACACTTTAGGATTTCATCCACAGATTCAAAAATTATAACCTCTGATAATACATCTCAAATTTGTCTCTAGAAGTGAAATGATAAAGAACACAATAAAGACTGGGTAGTGCTCCAGCTTCCCTGATTCCGCGGACGCTGTCACTTATAACGTAACTTTCTATTTTTACTCGGCTCTTCCGTTCATGCTAAATGACGTGCGATCATAATTGCTAAATTTTTTTACATAATTTCTTTTTTATCTTTTATTGTACATACATTTTAGTAAAATTAATTTTAGTATAGTGTCCCCAATAACTTTTATTATTATTATTATTATTATTATTATTATTATTATTATTATTATTATTATTATTATTATTATTGTTATGCAGTTCGTGACACTGTTACCGGATAGACCGAAAAGTTGGAGCGCAACAAAAACACAACGTGTGGTCAAGTCACTGAGGGGTTTCAAGGAGCATTAGGATTAGGTGTGCCAAAAATCAAAACTCAGGAGAAATCCCAAATTATATTATATAAAATATTGAAAAACATATGGTAAGGAAAGTCCTGCAAAAGACGTTTCACTTAAATGGTCACACCATAGGATTTAGTCAACAGACTGAAAAGTTAGAACTACACTTATGTCTCGGCTATTTAATGACTCTGCGAGACTTTAGGAGTGAAAAGGTTATAAAACATCTTTATGCTCTGTTCATATGTACAATGACATGAACAAAATACCAGAAAGCCACAAATTAAAAGCGGATTGGCTAAAACGAATACGGATTCCGAACTAAAAGAATCATTCTGTCCCACAGAGAGAAGCCAGTTAAAACGAAAAACGCGCTAAAATTCAAAACAATCTCTCAATGCAATTCATCTTCGTTTTTTGCTGCATTTGAGACGAATTAATAAATATTTCGCATTTGCGAGAGGTTGCAATTAAAGAAGACAGGCGATAAAAAAACCCCGGCGTAATCGCCTGGAAGTTATAACGCATGGAATTATAACGGATCAGTAAGCTTACCTAATTGATTCAGCAAATTCTGGTATTCTCTGGGCCGTTTACGTCTGTTACGTGACAGAATAAGTTCCCGTTCGCAAGCGGAATGCTAAAGCGCGAGCTGATATATAAATATTAACATTCACGTCTTGTGGAGAGTATTTAATTTGTTTGCGGACGCCTTGTTCTTTTTATTGTCAACTTCAAAATAATCACTGGAAAAATCTGGTGTTCTGATATCGAGCCTGAAAACAAGGCTTATGCTAAACACTCTTCAGGTAAGAACAGCTAGTATACGATCCTGTCATTTGAAATACTAAGTCGAATAATATTATTCTAAAATCAGGGAATTGTTGCAGCAAAACACTTAACCACTTCAACACAGCCTCGACAGCTTCATGATTTACAGTGCCAGAGGAGTACCGCTCAATAACTTTTATTAAAATGGTAACACTTTAGGATTTCATCAACAGACTCAAAAGTTAGAACCACCTTGTACAGCATAATATATACAGATAGGCCAAGCCTAATAGCGACGCACTTTGAACAAGCTTAACTAAGGTGAAACTTAACTAAGGTGAAAGGTTGGAAGCACAAGAATTAATATTGACGAAAGGGCTATTTTCAATTTTAGCTATTCTCAAAAACAGTATTACCCAAACGTCTGCACAGTACATTTAGACCGTACAAAAGTTCACAAAAACAACTTTTCTCTATCTAGAATAACTAGTACGACTACTTTCCGAATAAAATACAGTTTTTGTTTGTCAAAAATTGCCCGAGAAACTGATTTGGAAATCAGAATTGCAAAAATACGCAAACATATTTGCATAAGGCGACGCGAGTGAAGACAGAAAATCTAAGTCTTGGTTTGTTTACATAAAATCGATTTTTAATCTATATGTAATGAATGAACAAAGACATAAAAACGAACACGTACCATTTGTAGCGCATCAAGGCAGAGCTGTCCTCGTTGAAATTCAAGATAACAACACGACTTAATTTGAACGTTTCATAAACATGTCTCCAAAACTTAAGAGAACACAAAGGAAAAGTCAATCAAAAATTGATATCAACATAAATTCCCATCGAAAAATGTGATTTATTTTATATTACCTTTAAAGCACTGGACTGCTTGGAAATTCGTTAAAACTCCGCTTCTTCGGTTCTGAAATCCGTAATAAAAACAAGGCATCTCCCCGCATTGCTCCTGCATTGATAATATGAAGTTCCTCGAAGCAAGATTTTATCCCTGAAAGCTCTTCTTTTTCCACTAAAGCGGCTTCTGAGTATTCCTTAATTAGTATTCCCTGTCTTGAGTAGCAAACCGCGAAAAAATGCAGGGAAATAACGACTTTACTGCTCCGACTAACACTGCGAAAGATCCAACTTTTTTAAAACTTTAAAAAGTGTTTACCGAGCTGACGGCTGTGTAGCCGCGCGTGGCGTTATACGCGCATGCGAGGTAGCCGTGCGCGACACACATGTTGCAGACACGCGCCCGCGAAACATTCCGCTAGCCATGACCATGAAAAATGACGGGCTAGGTTCTATGAGTATGGGGCTGCGCAGCCGGGCCTTTGGCCCGGCGAGTGCTCCGCTATTAAAAAACAGTACCACAGGAAAGTGCTACTCAATAGCTTTCATTTGAATGGTCACACTGTAGGATTAATTTTCATCCAGACTCAAAAGTTAGAACCACCTTGTACAGCATAATAAACAGTACCACAGGAAAGTACTGCTCAGTAGCTTTCATTTGAATGGTCACACTTTAGGATTTCATCCACAGACTCAAAAGTTAGAACCACCTTGTACAGCATAATAAACAGTACCACAGGAAAGTACTACTCAGTAGCTTTCATTTAAATGATCACACTTGAGGATTCCATCCACAGACTCAAAAGTAATTTAACTATCCATATACACGGAATGAGAAACCCCAAACGTGAGCTCGTTATCTAGAAAACAGCTTAATATACAACTTAATTGGATAAAAAGATTCTTTAGAGCAAAACAAAAGCAGTAGTTTGTAGAAAAAGTGCAGGATTGCAAGGATGGAAGTGGATTACAATTCATCCAATATTAATTTCGTGACTGGCGGCCTAGAAATCAAAATTGCCATTCGTGTAAAATTTTGACTTTTTAGCGGCGTAATTTTGTCTCTTTGTTAAATAATCCTTTGCTTTCGTCATTCTTCGCGTTTTTTCTTCTTCATATTTCAAGGAAGCTTAAGGTTACTGTAAACCTTCATTGGTCCCATTTTGCATAATTTTATTTTTTTTAATTTCTGTGAAGATATAACATTAATCTAGAAAATATTGAAAGAAGTTTTGCAAAATCATTAAAAGAACTCGAGATATTCTTAAAAAAGAGTTTCAAGAGAATAGTTGATAAGTAGCAAAAGGTGCGATAATCCGATAATCTCTTTCCGGAGTGCAGAGCCTTCTTGTACTTTTCCCGCTAAACTTTATCGGCGGGATCTCGCATTACATGTTATGCATATTTTGTTTGCATCGCAATGCGGAGCGCAATTCGCCTCGTCATAGCGTATTCTATTGTAGCGTCATAGCGTATTCTCCCCGGCCATTTTCCATGTTTCACACGGTCGTCTACGCTTGTTCCAATTCCTGAAGATTTACAATTTGACTATTAAAGCCAAAGTGGAAATTTTTGGTTAGCAGAATTGTAGAGATCACGAGTGAAAAGAACCGCGGCGAAGAGTAAAAGAATAATAAATGAATCCAATGATTCATTTAAATTTATATTTTATGAATAAACTTGCTCTTTTTTTTTATAATAAATGAATGAATAGCTTACTCGCCTGCATTTACTGCTGATACAAGCGCGTGTTTTCGGTCAATTTCCGCGGCCACGTCTGTTGTGTTTTCATTTCTTTGAAAACTCTCACTGGCCCTTTTCGCTCGATTGTTTCCACCACAATTTTGCTGCGTTTTCGTTACGTTCTTTCCGCTCATTTGGGTTTGCAGTTGCGCGAAACTTTGCCGTTTTTTCTATGGTTTTTCCCTTTGAATTTTCGCTTTGAACAACTTGACTAATCGGCGGTTAATTGAATTCACATATACTGCTGTGTGACGATGCTCTTCAGGGGGTTCTATGTTTTATTTCATTGGTTGGCGGCACGACCACGATGACAGCCGCTTAAATGAGGTGTGAAAACAGTGAAAATCTTTCGAGGCCAAAAACTCAAGGTTTGTTTTTGCGAGAATGGCCTCTGTTCAAATGAATTAATAGGGTATGTAGATTTGTCAGATTTTCACGAAACTTGGCCAGTTTGTTTGCTGGATATTTATGCACCAAAGTGTGTGGGGCTTTTACGAAATCCCAAATACTTTTCTCGTGGCGCCCCAAAGTGTGACGCGCAAAGAACAATTTTCTATTGTCCAACTTCAAAGTGGATTTACTCGGGAACCAATAAAAATATCGAAAAAGCCTCACACACTTTGTTAGGCCATTAACTCTCGAGTGACACGGACCAGTTTGTTTTGATTTTCGCGCTAACACGGAGACTGGTAATTCAGTGAAGCAAACACCGTCGGTTCTGCATTTAAGGCTCGCGCATGCTTAACTAAAGGAAAAACAGGAAAAATTATTTCTATTTTCGGATTCTACAATTTATTAGCTTTACAGTGATATATAGTTTTCTGGGGTTTCGTTAAAAATAGCGCGAGCGATATATTAGCCGGGACATTGCCCTTTAAAGGCAATGTGCTGCCACCAGGGGTATATGGTTTTTGAGCCGTTTTGGTCTGAAATTAGGTATTTTATAGGTTTTACGTGAGGTGAACCACGAGACCATATAAAACGTAGCCACAGGTCTGAATACGAGTATGGAAAATGGCGTAATTTGGTCTGAAATATGCTCAGGATTTGGACAATCGGGCGGCACACCTCCACCAACAGTTCCGAGGAGTACCCCCGGATACCTTGGTTTCAAAAAACGGGTCACACAGCCACACTAAAATGCTTTGACCCCTACCCCCCCCCCCCCCCCCCCCCCCTCCCCCTCAGCCCCTCATACGCTCCAGTGTCGCTCCCGTCGTCTCAGTTTAAGATTAATTAAAATCTAAAATCAAAACAAACAAAAGCTACTTTTATCTAGTTGGCGAAAATTCCTGATAAAAGTCATGCTTTATATTGCTTAAGCTGAAATATTAATGCGTTTTGTCTGGAGTTGCGAAATGGAAGCCATTAAATGTCGGTTTCTCATCCAATTAACCAGTCATCATTTTAAAACAAAATATATACAAGCACACTCAAGCATGCGCAAGTCTTTTTCTAGAAAAAATATTTTTCTCTGGCAGATACAACTATAGTTTTACTTAGATAAAGCTGGAACTGTTTGCTTCAACAGATACTCAAGATGTCAGCAGCTTGTAGATGGCTTATCTTGGTCTGGATACTCAACTTCATGGCTAAAATCACAGGTGAATAATTACAATATTCAGTTCCTTAGAGTAATAGTAAAGAAAATTATGTTAACAACATTTTTCTCGAATTTCTGCTAAAAATAACGTTTAAAACAAGCAGCATCGCATAAGAGGAATTTCTCAGTCAATTGAGTGGTTCATGGATCCTTAAGGTTTTCATTCGTCATAGACTCGTCGAATCTGGGCTGACAGAACTCCTGACCGGAGTCAAATGCTAGAACCTTGTTCAGCATAATAAACAGTACCACAGGATAGCATTTCTTAACATTATACATTTGATCCGTATTTTTACACTTTATAGTAACAGACTCGAAGATCAGAACTCTCGACACAGCATGTTACGTAACAGCACCACGGGAAAGTACTGCTCAGTAGTTTTTATTTGAATGATCACACTTTAGGATTTCATCCACAGACTCAAAAGTTAGAACCACCTTGTACAACATAATAAACAGTATCACAGGAAAGTACTACTCAATAGCTTTCATTTGAATGGTCACACTTTAGGATTTCATCCACAGACTCAAAAGTTAGGACCACCTTGTAAGGCATAATAAACAGCACCACAGGAAAGTACTGCTCAGTAGCTTTCATTTCAATGGTCACACTTTAGGATTTCATCCACCGACTTAAAATTAAGTAAGAGCCACCTTGTACAGCATCATAAACAGTACTACAGGAAAATGCTGCTTAGTAGTTTCTATTTGAGTGATCACACTGTAGCATTTCATCTATAGACTCAAATGTTAGAACTACAGCTGAAACTACCTTGTACAGCACAATAAACAGTACCACAGGAAAGTAATACTAAATAGCGTTAATTTGTATGATCACACTTTAGGATTTCATCCATAGATTCAAAAGTTAGAACCATCTTGTGTAACATATACGTAACAGCACTACTGGGGAAGGTGCTGCTTAGCTCTCAATTTAATGATTACACAAAGGAGAAAACACACGCAAACTCAAAAGATAAAACAAATTACACAGCGTAATAAACAGCATAACAGGAAAGAACTCTCCAACAACTTTCATTTAAATGGCCTCGCAGAATTCATCCACGGTCTCATAAATTACAAAACGGTACATGACCATATAATTTTACCATATAAATTTGTTTATTTTTAATACGTCTTTTTTAAGTTATTAAAATGCAAAAAGGCATAAATTGTATATATTTCAGATTCAATAACAATCAGTTTGTTACAAAGATGATGCAGTGAAAAACTGCTTATAAATAATAAATGCTTTGTTTGATATTGACACGTTTTACAATATCAGGAATAGACAGTCCACAACGCTAGTTGTTTCAAGATTTATTTAGGAGTGGCTGAAAATGGTAGTGGAGAAACGATGAATGTGTTCTTCGAATTTGCGAACTAACGACGTTGTTCTTTCCGTTTACAAAGGTTTCCATGTCATTTAAGCTTAAGGTGACAGTTTCCTCAAAGAAAGCGCTTCTAGTAGTTTTCATCACAATTTGGACATGTCTGGCCACTGGTCCCTACAAGTTAAAAAAAAGCGGCAAAAACCACACCGGCGATTGTTGCCTATGCCCTGTATCTAACTATATCGAACAAAATATACAATATCGCTAAGTGACCAGGTGTTTGACTTTTTATGCTAAATAATGGCTTTATTATTCGCGAAATCTTGACGCAAAATAGCACGACGCAAATGTAAGCCGCTTGCGTGTTTTCTTTTAGCGCAGTAGTAAATGTATTACCAGAAACTTCTATTACGTATGGTTGTTCTCGAGTAAAAAGCAGGAAATCATATTAAATAAGCTGCTTTAGAAATGAACAGAATCAAGGAAACCTTGAGCAACTTTTACCTTCGACCAAAACGCTAAAAAACCGTAGCACAAAGGCCTAGATAAACCCGCAATACCACAATTTTAATTAATTACAAGAGAACATAAATTTCTCTTGTTAATTACCAATTTGCGTATCGCATGATACTGAAACGGCGCCCCAAACATGTCCCCCGCGGCAAGCAATCGGATTTCGTCCATAGAAAAGTTAGAACTACAGTACTGACCATAACTGACTCTGGGAGACTGAAAGGGATAAAACTTTTAATTTTTTTCAGCTGTGAAGCCCCCACCAATGATTACAAAGTTCTCATCAAAGGATCTGCTCAGCCCAGATGAAGTAAAGTTTAACGATCCTGATGGCTTCAGTCTGCCTTGTGAAGCTTCAGGATCAAATCTAACATGGACTTGGAAACACAATGGCACGAAAATAACTATGTTCTATGGCAATCCGTATTCACTGAGCGAGGATGGGACACTGAAAGGAAGTTATTTGAGAGCGGAACACAGCGGAACATATCAATGCTTTGTGAATGATACCTCAACTGGCGTTGAAGTGTTTAGTAGAAAGCTACAAGTTGCAGTAACAGGTACATATTGCAAAAATTAAGAAACTGAATGACAAACGGTATCACGCAACTGAAAGCACGGCTCAGTAGTGAACAGTGATCTACAGAAAAAGATTTTCCATCATTGTTGGTTTTCCCATGTGTTAATTTTTAGATGAAAAACACGTATTTCTGGACTATCATCCTTACCCTTCTTGTGTTCGAGTCGTACGCCTTATTGTTTTTTTTTTTATCCTCACTTGTCAAAGCAACCTCGGCCTCAGGGTCTCTCTTCTTCCCGTTCCCTGGGGCGGGAGGGGACGGGAAGACACTAGGGACGATGTTGTTTTCAAAGGTGATTGGCGAATGATCCTTCGTGTTTTAAGGCCCACCTTCACCCAAAAGACATTGCGGTCGTTTGTTTTTGTTTTGAAATGCTGCATTGTTCATACGCGTGATCTGATTGGTTGCATGCATTAAAGCGTAAATTTCGTGTAGCACAGAAAGTGATCACGGCGCGCACAGCATTTTTGGTGAAGGTGGGCCTTTAAAATGACTCTAACTTAACTTATAATCACCTCGTACAGCATAATGAACAGTTCCACAAGAAAGTGCTATACTCAATAAACTTTCATTTGGCCATTTATTAAATTGTGGATTGCATACACAGATTCAAATTTAGAACCACTCTGCACAGCAAATAAACAGCCTAACAGGAACGAACTGCCGAATAGCATTTTTAGATGTGAATTATGATCTTTAAGGGTTGATGCACGTAACGAAGTTGAAAATGTCAAATGTAAAATATATCCTTTGTTCTTATTAGTTGTTGGAGATTTTATCAGCGCAATAGATGTGGTGAAAACGGTCAATCTTGGAGAGTCCTTCAGTTTTCAATGTCCTGAGCATAAAACAAGTTATGGCGTTGCCTTCACATGGGAAGGAAGTAAAAATTCAATTCAATTCTCAAGAAATGAACAACGCGCTATCTCCCCGGATGGCGGCCTGTACATTATGTATGTGACGCAGAAGGACATTGACGAGATAAACGAGAAAAATGGGATAAGATGCAAGATGAGTGGTGCAAATTCATATCGGGAATCTGGAACTTTGAAACTCGTGAAGAGCAATCCGACACAGTCAGGTAATGAATAAATTAAAGAATGCATGAAAAATGAATGGTACTCAGTAAATACATAGCGCACTTATCACAGGCGTTTCCAGTCGCGTATCTTAGGGAGGGACCTGGGGGCTATCCGGCCCCACCCCTTATTTACTTCGCTCCCTCCCCCACCCCCAACCCGTCCACTGACCGATTCTTTCCGCACCCCCTCCCCCCTTACGATAGAGTCCGGGCACTACCACTGGTTCCATAGAACTTCAGATACAACTGTACGCATTTGATTGGTCTTCACCCACATTCAGACCGAACTTCTCATTTGCTATACTCATTTTTCTGACTTAAAAGGCTTACGAACAATAGCCTCGCAAATTATAAAATATATATATTTTTTAACTTTCGCAGATCCTGAAAGTCTCTATAAGCCTTCCTGGTTCGTTACATCTGCATCTGTGGAAACAGCTATCGAGAGAAGAAGTAAAACTCTGTATTGTCTGGCCACAGGAAGGTGTGTGAAAATTATGTTATATCTTTCCAATTTTGAAAAACTAATCCAAATTTCTTCCTTGCAAGAAGAGTATCACATGAAAGTTCTGCTCATATAAAAGATCGAGCTCTCATTTGAATGATCACTGGCTTACAACATAGCTAAAAGTACCACAATACTGTTCAATATACGGAATGGAGTGTTGTAACGTCATGAGAATCGGCCACATGACCCAAATCCTGCTCTCCGATTGGTTAGTTTCTATACCGACACCCCTTTCTACTAATACACAGCTATCCTACGAATCGTCACACCATACAAGGTATCCTATGACACTTGGATCGCTAAAAAACTTAGCTGAACTCAATTATGAATCTTGTAGGCCTGCACCAAGCATAGTTTGGAAGAAAAACGGACAGAGAATTATCGATGGCCAGAATTCCTATGGGATTCCTACTTCCTTATATGGAAGACGTCTGATAATAAACAGTGTGAACAGGACAAACCACCAGGATCGCTACACTTGTGAAGCTGAAAATGATCTGAGCAATGGTCGGCCTTTAGTTTACACAATAAAGCTGGAGGTGGAAGGTACGTATTTATCTCGCGAATACGCGAAGCGTTGAACGAGATATAGTATACATGGGACAGATATACAAACTTTTACGCGTTCAATCACTTGCAAACTTTTTTTAATTACTCGTGGCGTAGCACACGAGCTGTAAATCCGGCTCTGAGGTTTCCTTTTTTTTTTTCGTGACATTAGCGCATGCAAATTTATGCACGCATATTTAGTTAATGCCGACAACTATATGGCTTTGAGCCATGAAATACATACCGCAAAATATCTCCGTGTGTTGACTTGAGAAGCAGAAGGATGAATTACAGCGTACAATTGCAAGTTTTCAAGACAATGCAAGGCGTTCATGTATGGATAGGACCGTTTGTTATTGTGGTGTTCGTCGCAATTTGATTAGCGATCGAGTTTTGAAGTGTCGGCTATTTCCGAGGCTATTGAATGTAGTAAATGAGTAGTCTTAACTTTTTAGACATATTTTAAGCTTACTGTCCTCCGTAAAAGCACTCCAAACACTCGGGAATCAAAACTGCAATGAGGTAAAGACACCACGAGTTTAAGCTGTGTACAGCTTCTTATTACCCAATGTATTACGTGTTGAAAGATTGCTGTATTTTAATTCCCCAGCGTATTACGTCATTCAGTTGTCAAGACAGACTTGTTTCACACAATGATTATTCATGTCATGCTAAGATGTTTTGGTCGTTTTAAATCTGTTTTACTTTTTATCTTTCTTTATTTGCCCCAATAATATTATAAACAAAGATGATATATTACAGTGTCTTAAAAGGAGCAGGAGCCCTCAACAAACCCTTCTGGGCTTTACTCTTCAATTCTTTGACTTCAAACTCAGTATGAACCGATCAGTGGACTTAACCTTACGTTGTTTCGTATTCACGAGATGGCTCTTAAAGCCCTTTGATTTATAGAGGAGTGCTTGTGAATTAGTTAAAAAGTTTAAATTATTATTTTTTTCTTTGTCTCACGCTCATGACACGATGAACAGTCCATCGTTCTCATTTCATTACCGAGCTTAAAATTTTGAAATAGAGCCCTTTGATTTGTTTAGTGTATTACTTGAGTCAAATGATTCCTTGAAGTGTGAAACGAATAACTCTGAATTCGTCTGCAATCTTCAGCTATCTTTAGAAGGAATAGTTCCCATAAAGGGAGGTATAGGAGATATGTCATTTGTAGTTGCGTGTTCCGACTCGACTGATATCTCTTCTCAACTATACATTATTTTCCTTCTTTACTGGGTTGCTCTAAAAGCTAGCTTCGTAGTTGAATAATGTCACCTTGCCTACGTAAAGTGACCTCTCAGTTATAAATTTGTAAATTAAGCGATCATAATGTATTAAACGTTTCTTTTCTCAGTTGCACCAAGATGGACTGTAAAACCGCCACCACAGAAAATGGACATCGTCGTTGAAACAAATGGAACTTTAGAGTGTCAGGTGACATCCGTTCCAGAAGCGACGGTCACGTGGTACAAAGATGGACGGCGGTTGCAATCTTCAGAGTAAGTTGACTTTTAACATATAGGGGTTTGGATACTACTAAAGCAAGGCGCACAGAGTGTTATGGGATACCTGGAAGGAAAATCTCCCCAAAACACACTCTGCACATTATTTCATTTGTATCCAATCAAATTAAAATAATAAAATTCAAGTAGCTATACATAACGACTGTAGTGATATCTCTGACAGACGTTTTCCGTTTTCATACTTTTTTGTTTACACAGTGAAAACTTAATAGTGTCTGGTGACACACTGGAGTTTAGAGAAATACCTTCGAACAGTGAAGGCGTTTATCAATGCGCTGCTGAAAACAGACACGGGATGATTGTGTCTGCAACTTGGATTCATGTGCTTGGTAAGCCGGGTTTTTTTTTCCATCCGGGTTTTTTTTTGCACTCTCAAAACGTCAGCTTTTGAGTCTCTTTACGGTTTTACAGTTGTGTGCTTAGTACCCTGGCCTTTGAATGAAAGTGAGGCTGGAGTTTTTTTTTATACAAACCTCCAACATGATTTACATCTGAAACGCAGGAAGGTTTGTATCATCAAAACAAGGTCAACTTCAGTCTTACTTCCACTCAAAGGCCAGGCACCTAAACATACAACTGTAAATTAGGCTATTTACCTTATCAACTCAGTTGATAAAACTAAATCACCCCCCCCCCCCCCCCCCCCCCCCAATCGACGCAGCACCACTTCTTTCTTTAGAAGCTAACCCCTCTATTCACAGCAGTGATACGAAATGCAATATAAAGGAATTACTTTGATGCTTTTTATTGCTATTTAGCGTGGAAACCATCCTTCAGTGATGTGCAGTTCGGTCCTTTTTACCTGATGCATGACAGCCAAGGAAGATTACCGTGCAAACCGAGCGCTGCGCCTCACCCAACATTCCAGTGGTTCAGAAATGGTGTTCTGATCTCTTATGAGAATAATAGCCGATATACGTTAGAACAGGATGGTACATTGGTGATAACGAAGGTGAATAAGGACACGGATGCTGTGAAGTATACATGCAGGGCCGAGAATAACATGGGGTCAAACTCTGCAACATCAATTGCAATTGTCTACGGTACGTTCTTCATCATTTTAGTGACAAGAACGCGATCAATTTAAAAATATTGTTTTGGCCCTACTAATTAGTCTCCTACGCAGCCGTTATTAGGGGGAGGAGCGTTGCGTGACGAGCCCTAATAACGGCTGCGTAGGAGACTACCTACTAATCGGTTCATTTCTATAGCTGCCCATTGCCAATCACTTATACGAGTACCAAACGATCTCGATCTCGCGATCGTCACTGAGCTAACATTCGAAACATCTTCAGATTTTACACGGAAATCTTCGGAAATCTTCGACAATCTTCGGTAAAATTCCGGAAATGAACAGAAATGTTCGTAAAACCTTCGGACAGTATTCGGAAAATTTACGAAAATCTTCAGAAAAGTTGTAAATTTGTTGCTTGTCATACCCTGGATCTCTGTATGTTACAGAAACTGGCGACTGAAGATTTTTTTAACCGAGTTTAAATAAAGATCTACTACTAGTGTTTCGCAAGGCCGCGAGTTGCGAGCGGCGATCGCGGCTTCTTCCGCTCGCGAATTTCAGCATCGCGCGCGCCAACAAAACCGCCAGCTACGCAGGCTAGTTGTAAACATAATTAAAAAAATATTTTATTTTAATTTAATTTTTCTTCAGTTCTACCAAGTTTCGTAAGTAAACCTGCAAACCAAGTGGTGAAGGAGAAAGAAAGAGCAACGTTCCATTGCAAGGCCACAGGTCACCCAACCCCAAACATAACATGGATTAAAGATAACAGAACACTGAGTATCGGAGAAACACTGAGCTTCAGAGCTGACAGGACGCAGTCTGGAAAGTACTGGTGTGAGGCACACAATGGCTTGGGCGTCACTATCAAGGCTGAAGCTGGTCTTATTGTCCAGTGTGAGTAAACAATGATTCTCTGTTTAAAGGGATTTCATGATTATGGCCAAGAGCTTGCTTTAAAGTGCACATGAAGTAAAATTTAACTACCGTTTTGTTTTAGGGTTTTATGTTGTTTATATCACCTTTATTTCATTTTCAGTCGTTTTCCTCTTTTGCGCGAAGAGGATCCACTGTTTTTTGCGGTTTGAAAACTCCTAACAGGGCCTGAAATTTGCGACATTTTGAGCGCGGTCAAAAAGGAGCGAACAATGTATTTGTGACGTTATTCATGTATTCGATCACAACAAAACCGTCCAGTAGAGGACGTAACAACAGTGTCCTGATAAGTGCTTTCATGTGAGCCCTTAAACTCCCAAGAGTGCCAAATATCAAAATTCAAAATTCAACATTCATACCAAAATTAGTTTTGTATATTGTAAAACAAATGGTACCATGCAAAAGTACTGCCAAAGAGGTTTCATTTGAATGGTCACACCATAGGATTTCGTCCACAGACTCAAAAGTTAGAACAAATGGTACCATGCAAAAGTACTGCCAAAGAGGTTTCATTTGAATGGTCACACCATAGGATTTCGTCCACAGACTCAAAAGTTAGAACTACACTACATGTCTCCATAATTGACTCTGGGAGTGAAAGGGTTAAATACATTGACACTTAAATGAAGTATTTTTTTGTTTACAGTTGAACCAAGTTTTACCACCAAGCCAAAAGACCAGACGGTCAATGAACATGATACAGTGACATTCAAATGTGCTGCCACTGGGAACCCAGCCCCTCAAATAACATGGATTAAAGATGGGATTCCTGTTGGGACAGCAAACAACTTAACATTTACAGCCTTGAGGAATGATTCTGGAAGATATTGGTGTTTAGTGAAAAATGCGCTAAGTGCTGGTATCGAGGAAAGTGCTTCTCTTGATGTACACTGTAAGTATCAACGGAATTTCATAACATCGTTAATTGTGGTAACTGAGTAGCCTGACAAGCCGGGAATTTGTGCAAACATGGCCACGGCCTTAACTATTCAAAAACGTTACTCTCGGGAAAAGACGTCCTAGAGTGACATCTGCGCGAGCTGTAATTAACAAGTGATTACCAAAAATACACTGACAATACTAATAATTTACAGTTATAAAATTAAGGAATATTTTAGCTCTCTAACAACCTTGCATTTACATGCCTTGATTGAAAAAAAAATTTTAAGCCAACTACCCAGGCCTTTCCTTTCTTCTTACTCGAATTTTAGCGCGAATTTAGGATGCCAAGTAGGGCTAAGGATGGCCAGGGATGCCCAAGTTCATAACGCGCTTCCAGGCTGTTAAGTGCGTTTCGAGCTGGTCCGCGAAAGGAAGTGAATGCCCTGGTATAGTTTGGGATTACTTTATTTTCTGCACTTATCATTCATTATTTTTGCATTTGTTTTCATCGTTTTAGACAAACCTGAAAACACACAGTTGTCAGTCAGCGTAGCTAACGCTACTTTGGTACCGTTTGGTAGCAACATAACCTTTACTTGTACCAGCCAATCACATCCAAACGCAGACGAATACAGGTTTTACCGGGAACAAGAACTACTTGGTAATAGCGCAACCGGTATTTTCCATCTTAGTGTCAAACGAACCGGTTTATATTCCTGTATTCCCATCAATCATGTTGGGAATGGAGAGAAAGCTGCAATGAACATAGATGTAGACGGTATGTTCAGTTTTTGTGTCTTCTGTCTTTTTTACCATACATACACACTGACAGCACCTGGGATTTTAAACCCTGTCTCTCCCAGAGTCTATTATGGAGACATGTAGTATAAGTCTAACTTTTGCGTCTGTCAACAGAACCATATGGTCTGACCTTTTAAATGAAACCTCTTTGGCAGTGCTTTTCAGCATGGCACCATATATTTGTTTGTCAATATTTTCCAAAATGCAATTTAGGATTTTTCTTGAATGTTGATTTTTTACACTCTCTGGAGTTTATAAAGGGTGAAATTTGTATAGCTTCAACTAACTAAGCCGTTATGTGGTCTGCGTACGCACGTACGGGTCTTCAAACTTGTACTCGCAGTCAATACATGCAGGTAAAAACGGCAAACTGATCCTTACGGCAAGGAGAAGAGATTGAGACACAAGTGAAATAAAAAACAGACAGTTAAATATAATTATTTGCTCGATATTTCGGTTTGCAAGACAAACCTTCTACGGGGGCTAAAAAAACAAATACATACACCTTATTCGATGTTTTAACAGATAATACGTGCGGATATTTTACGAGTTACGTAGTATTTTTTTCGAGCCCCGCAGGGGCGAAAAAAAAGCGAGCAATGAGTAAAATGTCCGCTCCTGGTTTTCTCTAACAAGTATATCCCCAAGGATTTCCTTTGTATATTTCTCTTAGCAATGGTTGGTTCTGTATTAAATGCTATTTACTCATTAAGATGTTTTTAAGGTTAGGCAACGCCGGGTGGTACGTTGTTACGAAAGGCAGAATTCTTTTTCGCACGTTCTCCTTTTGCTGCAAAGTTGACTTCCGTTCATTGAATATAACCTCGGAAATTATTTTCTCAACGAGATTGTGAGTGTAGCCTCTAGCACGGAGGCGTGCTTTGAAGTTGTTGATATTCTCACTGAATGATTTCGCTGAGGAATTTGTTCTTAAAAGTCTCAGGGCTTCACCTTTTCTGAGCCCTTTTCTGACCCCTGGTGGGAGGCAGGAAGAGAAATGGGTGTACTGGAAGGTCTCTGTTGGTTTAAAATGAGTAATCAATGACATCAATGAGTAATCAATGACCCACAAAATGTTTTGGGTTCGATTAATCATTGATTATTCATTGAGTATTGGCAATACTCAATGATTAATCAATTGATTACCCATTGATTACTCATTGATGTCATTGATCATTGATTAGTTATGCCTTGTAATGTGTATTGTACGCTCGGATATTTTGCGTGTTCTCTTTCCCTTATAAGGTAAAATGACGTCACAGTCGAATATTATTACGTACAATTCAGTCAATTAGAGTGATTTGTACTTCTAAGTGTTAAGAGTAATTTCCGTTTGCTTTTGGTTTTCACAAACATTAATTTAAAAACGCGGCACTCGTGTAAATGGGGCGAACCGCTGACTTTAAGGTCGAAAGCCCAACGCACTAGCCATTTCAACACTATCTGCTGAGAAATTAATATTTTTTTATCTTTTTTCTTCTCATAAGGTTCTCCTGCTCCTCCCAGTAATCTCCAAATAACTGATGTGGACTGCAATGAACAGACCCTAAAACTGTCATGGACCCTTGGCGCCTCCAACGGCGCCCCCATTGATTACTATCTGATTGAAGAGGAGTCGACTGGTCTCCCTGTGGTTTTTTCTTTTCTGTATAATGTTACTGATCCTTCTGCCACAGAAGCTACCTTGAAATTAAGTGGGAAGTCTGTGCCGCGTTTCCGAATAAAATCCTTTAACAAGTTTGGTGCGAGTCGTGCAAGTATACCAACTGCTGAAGGAAGTTGCGGAACCGCGGCAACTGGAGGTATGAAGTAAAAAACTTTATTCAACATATTGAGGCTTTTTCATGCGAAGAACAAGAAGATCTATAACCACTTGGCGACATAACAATGATGTTACAAACGCGGGAGATAATACAACCTGTGCAAAACGCAGAAATGCATGCAAAAAGTGTATAAAGCGGGAAAACATGCAACCAGTGCTAAGCGCGGGAAAACATGCAACTGGCGTCAAGCGCGGGAAACATGCAAGTGGTTCTAAGCGCGGGAAAACATGCATCCGGTAGCAAGCGCGGGAAACTTGCAATTGGTGGCCCAAGCACCAAAAAGAAACGCGAAAAGTTTTAGTTTTGTTCTTAAATGGTTAAAACTGAGGTTTTGTTCTTAAATGAGGTGACTTATAATTTTTCTGCTTTATTAGATGTACTAGAGCGGAAGCCTGAAGATTCTCCCGTTTATTCCCGAGCCTGGTTTCTTGCCGTGCTGGCACTAGCTGCCTATAGTGTCCTGTTTGCGGTGGCTGTTATCCTCATTAAAAGGTATCGTCGCGGACGAGGCCATAGATATAACGGTATGTATTACAGTGTAACGCAACACAATATAACGTGCATCGCGTAACACCATAACCAGTACAGCGCAACGCGATGTAAAACGGCAAAGTAACGCAACGTACACAAAGTAACACAATAGACCTCCTTTCATGGGGTACATGTATCTACTGCAAATCATCGTTATCATAAGAACAGTGGGAAATTCCAGAGCCCCTCCCCCAACGATGGATGGCTAGATTTTTTTATCACTCGCTCCCCCGGATTTCGTGGCCGTTGGTTTGGGAGCCTTGTCCAGGGGCGTCTACGTGCCGCCATTTTGAACGGAAAACGCACTCTGGACGAGTTTGCGGATAAACAAGTATTCATTTAGATTTTAGTGAATATTTATTATGTCTTTTTTTTTTTTTTAGTTAAACTTCGTGAGAAAAAATATGGAACTGTGAAATATCAACCAAAACAGGAAAAAAAAGTCAAAATAGAAGAGGAAAAGCCACAAAATGACAGAGATGAAGGACATGAACCTTTCTTAGAAAGTAATAACCCACGGTATGTATGATGTGTACAGGGGCATTCCTGGTTAATTTTGTGTGGAAAGCATAAAGTCAAGGCGGGACTCCACCTGATTGTCATTTTTCCGCCACTTAAGATGGCTTTGATGGAAATATCTCGTTCACGTTTCAAGCAATTCAAAAACTCAATGCTCACCACATGAATCTACGTTATGGGTGATTTTTAGGTATGTTTGGGAGGAAATAGTTTTTCTCAAAGGATTTGTGAAATTAAGACAAATAAGAAATATTGAAGATTTATGATGAAGTTTCAAAATTAGATTTTGTAGTTAATAATTAATAGATGGACACCGAAATAGTCCACTAGCAACCTGGGTGCTGTTGCGTGGGTATCAACTGATACCCGCGATACACGGTACACGGTACACGGTGCACGATACACGATACGCGGTACACGATACACGGTACAAGGTACACGATACACGGTACACGATACACGGTACACGATACACGGTACACGATACACGATACACGGTGCATGATACACGATACACTATACATGGTACACGATACACGGTACACGATACACGGTGCATGATACACGATACATGGTACACGATACACGGTACAAGGTACACGATACACGGTACACGATACACGGTGCATGATACACGATACACTATACATGGTACATGGTACACGATACATGGTACACGATACATGATACACGGTACATGAAACACGGTACACGATACACAATACACGATACACGTTTCACGATACACGATACACGATACACAGTGCACGGCACGATATCGAGGCTTACGTGTCGTCATGGAACATCTCGGGACTATTTAAGGGTTTGGCGGGAGATTTTTCTCATTCTTCGTCGGTCAGTCTTCTCGAAAGTTGCCTTTTTTCGTTTAAGTTTTCATTTTAAATACGTTAGGAAACGAAATGCTCTACAAAGTATCAAGTGATGTTATTAGTTTCTGTGCCTTTTCGTCGAGGTCCAGTGCCACTGTACTTATAGAGGGAACACTTTTCCACATTTTTTGAGGATGGTTTTTAGTGGTTTTTCGTAACTGACGTGGCACAATTTTCTGAAAGTTTGAAATATAATGTGCGTGATGTTATTTTAAAAGGATCAGGGCCCGGTTGTTCGAAAGTTGATTAACGCTAACCAAGGATTAAAAGTTAACCAAGGATTTCATTTCTCTACTTAAAAAATGTTCTTAAAAGCTAATTTTTAGCTAAAGATAAACAAAAGTTAAAGTCAAAACTGAAGGGCAAAAAAAAAACTTTGGAACAACTTTCACCGATTAGTTATTTAACTGGATTCAAATTTGACGTTAATACTGGGTTGGGTTTATCGTGCTTTGAACAACCCGACCCAGGAGAATAGACAGAACAGGTTACCCGGGAGGGGGGGGGGGGGGGGGGGGGGGGGGGGGGGGTACTCCCATATATGAGCTATATAGGTATGTGCCGCTGTGAAGGGTATGGTTTTCAGGCAGTTTAGTCTGGGATAGGGTATACTAATCAGAGATTTTTGCCCTAGAATACGGTATCATTTTCCGCGAAACTGATCAGTTGCATTAAGAATTTAGTCTAGACAAGGTTCACTGACAAATGGCATTTAAATATCGGTACCGCGGGCAGTACGGCATTTTTACTGACCCCTGTTAACTAATAACTGATAGTGAACGAGTTTCTGGAAAATAGCGAGTCTGGAATAGGTCTAGGATAGGGTAGGGTTTTTCGGTGTTTAGTCTTGAATAGAGTTGCAAAATGCAGCTAAAATGGTCTAGTATAGGTTAAGGGTCTCAGAGTCCCAGCGGCACACCTCCACCCAAAACTTCCCGGGGGGGTGGGGGAGGGGGGCGGGATGGGTTATTAGGATACATTCATCAGATGACTGACTGACTCATCGTAAATAAACTATTTCACATTGAATGTCTCGTGTTTAATTTGAGGGTTCAAGTTTCTTTGAGTTTCGACAGGACTGACAGCTGAAACAGACAGCTCATTGATTATTTTCTCTTTCACGTTACAGGCGAATTTCCACTTATAGCGCTTCTGAGGAGAATCTTTTTGGCGAAGACGCTTCCTTTGCTGAAGAATACAAAGAAGCAGATGTCGTATTTTCTTACGAAAAAGAAGGAACATTTGTTTAAAGAGTTTTCCACGGCGCCCTTTTAACCCCAACCTCCTTCGTATGTGGGACGCAGGGCAATATCAAAGTACAGTGTTGCGTTACAGATTGTTGTGTGACGAATAAACGTTGTTGAAGATAAGTGTAATGAAATACTAGAAATGACTCAATCTAATTTGCATACATGATACGTAGGATGTCACGCTACAGAGTTAGAAAGCACGAGCATTGCGGTAGCTGAATGTTGCGTGACGAGAGAGAAAGAAAAGAAGAAGAGGAAAAAGAAAAAGGCTGGAATTGAAAGTACTGGGAACTTCCCTCCCCCCCCCCCCCCCCCCCCCCCCCCGCCTCATCCCTCCTTGTTCCCTGCCGTGAAGTGAAATAACGAGCTCAGATGTCATGATCTATGGGCTAATATAACACAAACTTTACGTGTTTTTTTTTCATTTTTGGGCTGGAACACATTTCAATTAATGATAGTATTATAAATAACTACTACTGTTACAATACCATACACATAGGTAACAGCTTACAAAGCTTATTAATTAACATCGGGTTTTTGGGTTAATATGAAAAGTGTTCATATCAGGCGGCGCATTGCAGGAATCATGATCAAAACATGTTTACTCTGAGCATGATTGAAACTATCTCACGGGGTAGTTTCGATCTAAGCCAGACGAAACATGTTAGCACAAATGTCTCCTTCCCACATTACATTGCTCTTCCTCCCGAAGAACTTGAGAAGTGAGATTATACTACAAAATCATGCAACAGCAAGTTCATGTGTAATTATAAATATTTCATGCAAACTTATGCATGCCTGCTTCGTAAAACAACATAAATTATAGAACCAGGCATGAAACACGTTTTAAAATTAACAAGTAGTGTAAACAATGAAATTGCCAACATGCGTACGGGAAACGTGATTCATTGAAACATGTTTACTCTAAACATGTGTTTTCTACTCATTCAACAAGTTGCAACATCGTTCAAAATTTGTTGAGCGACGAATAGTGAACGATGTTGAAACATGTATCATGCAGCTTTAGCTTTGCCAGTTGCGAATTAGCCCTTCAAGCGAAACAAAGCATCAGACCAACGTGGCAGGAAATCAAAGTTTATAATGCACCTGTCAATGTTTAGCTCCAGGGAGGGGGGGCCGGGCATACCCAGGGGGATTTGACATTTTACCCTATTTTCATGTCAAATTTCCTGCCCAGGGGACAAGTTCTGGTGTCAAATACCCCTTCCCTGCAGTTAAAATAAGTTTAAAACCCCTGAAATAAATTATAATGCATACATCCTGTAACACTGATATGATTTTTGCCATTGATCAATAAAGGCTATATTTAATTTATAGCTGTAAAAATGCTCTTTTATTATTAAACAGTCATTGAATATGATCACATCTGAAACTACAGTGGGCACAAACTTTCATTTGCCCGCCAAAAATCCCTAAAACGTGGCGCAGAGTGGGCAGAAAAACATACGATTTTTGGAACAAGTACACTTATATTAGCAAAGAATTTATAATGTTGAGTGACTGAACACGATAGAAGTCATTAGATCCGTACTAAATTGCGTGTAAACTTTGAATAAATCAGCTTATTATCATGCCTACTTTACTGAGACTATCATTGACTGGATTCTGAGATCAAACAACAATAAAAAACAACTAACCTTTTTTAGCAAATTCTTCAAAACCACTCGCCACCACTGCCTTTCTCTTCTGTCGCTTAACATCCCACGCCTTGTACAAGGGCATTTCTGTGATATTTCAACTTGACTTTTAACTTTTTTCCGGTTCAACAACTCGAAGCAGCTGGCAAAATGGCTGGCAATCCGACACTCAATCAGTGTCTTCTGGGTAATTTTCAAGATGGCGGACCAGGTTGCAGGTTCCAGGTTCCAGGCTCTTGCGCGACCTTGTCAAACATCCCCACCCTTGGGAGCTTGAGTTGTGTCAAATTTCTTAAAATTCCCCACCCATGGGAGAGGTAATTAAGTCAAATTCCCTGGGTATGCCCAGCCCTCCCTTCCCCCCCCCCCCCCCCCCCCCTCCTGGGGCTAAACATTGACAAGTGCATAACTGTTCTCAGAAAATTCTAAGTTGAATTTCGTTTCCGAAACATTCTTCACTGGGAATTTTAAGGAACTGTTCTAATGTTGTCCTGGAAGAAATAGGAAGACGCCAAGCATTCCAGGAGATTTGTAAACATAAAATAATTCTATTTACGTCACCTACCTTCTCAGGTCCGTCGAGAGGTCGAGCGGTCGAGCGAGAGGCTAAACACTTTGTGCGCGCGACTGGAAACGAGCTCGAGGCACCATGGTTAGTTGAAAGAGAGAGGTCTGGGTACGAGGTTGTCACATATCGCCATCTCGCCATAAAATTACAGATGATCGTAGGACCTTTTTGAATTTTTTCAGCTTCGTTTGCAAATTTGAAGTCCCTAGATCTCTTCAACACACGTTTCTTAAGCTGAAAACAAGCTTGAAAACAAAAACAGATAAACTATTCCCATCCTTAAATTTCCCTTAAAACTTTTGAATTTCCGCCATGTTGGTTTCTAATACCCGTGATGCAATATTTTGCTTAGAAGGCTTCAGTGAAAACTGATTGACGAAATGAAAATACAATGTACAATAGTAAAAAAATATCCAGCCATTATATACCTTTCTAGCATTAAATGCAAAAACACATACAGCCAGTTAGAGATTTATTCTATATTTAATATGGTGCTAAAGTATTCGTTTAGTTTGGTAAAGTAACTATCATAAACTATGGAACAAAATACTTGTATTAATAAAGTTATCCACTTATACGGAATTGTTATGTACAGGAGTTCTAATGTGTGCCTGTGATCTTTAAATGAGTTATGTCATGGGAATCCTACTGCGTTACTCGAACCCGTCAAATTTCTTTACAAATAGCGGCCCTTATAGCTTCTTTTCGCCTTGCGAAAACATTGATATAAAATGATAAAATAGTACACTTGTTTGTAATTTTGGTGGAGGCCTCCCATACAAAAATGATGGGGGTACTTGTCGGAAATTTTTAAAAACACTTTAAAAAGTACCAAAATCTTGTTTGATAGGCGTGCGTGTGGCTCAAATGAATTTTTAAAGAGGCACCAATGCAAAAACAACACATCATATTCTGTACTTTTTCAGTTAAATACCCTAAAAGGTGGCGTGATCAATTTAACGCTTGCCATTTTAGATTTTAGCACCCTAAGCGGTACCGATTTTTAAAAAAGGTACGACAAACACCTCCGTCATTTTGGGCGTCCCCCCTCCCCCTCTGGTGTTTGTAACTTATCACTGGACTTAGTTGTCTTCATTGTTCAACACCTCGAAACTGGCGCACTTTGTGATCACGTGTGTTCCACGCGCTTACCGTGAGTACTCAATAAACTGTTTTACAAGTTAAAATATCCAATCAGAGAGCGCTAATTCAACTGATTGACGTGCACGCTTCCTCGCAAAATTCAGCGGGATGAAATGTAATCTTGTCACTTCGTGTTGATCACAGATTTGTTCACTTTGGGTGTGTTCCTTTCGGTGAATCCAAAAACGGATTTTCGATCCTAAAACGGATTTCGCGTTCCTATTGGCAAATCCAAATCCGGATATTTGATCTGGCGAATCCTTTTTGAAAAAGGATTCACTTGATTTGAAATCCAAAGAATCCAAATCCAGATTTACGGATTAGTGATCCATGGTGTTCCTTTCACAACGGATCTGAAATTAATCTGATGAACCAGCGGTATTTCCAGACAGAGCACAGTCAAGTCGAGCCTGTTTGGTGCCGCCATTTGTCAAACATGTGGGCTAATGTTCCAGGTGCAGTAATGCCGTTAGAAATTGCTTAGAAACTCAAATAACAACGTATAAGTGTAATTTGCTATGTAAAAAGGCCTGACATTTTAGCAGCTTGTTCAATTCGAGTTCGCATTTCGAGTAGATTTGTACGGCTTAGTTTGTGTCAGAGAATTAAGCTTATATGAAAATTGCGGTTTGTTTACCATAATAATCTGTAACTTTTTAGCCATTCACTTTGTGCAAATAAACGCGCTTTTTTACTCTCTTACCCTGTAACAATAAAGTTTTGATTTTACTTATTTCCTCGACGTCATTTGCGAAAGTTACCGAGGTTACAGATCCAAAAATCGGATCAGTTCGCGTTCCTTTCGGCCGCGAAATCCGGCAAATCTCGGATCAAAATCCGTTTTTGGATTCTCCGAAAGGAACACACCCTTTATTGCTTCACACGTATCCGCACTTACGAAAATGATTATAAGAATTAGTTGGCGATATCGTGCAAACTTGTAAAAGAGTTTGTTGGGTGCTATATGAAAGAAGTACCATTTTCGATGAAAGGTGTATGAAAGGGGTACCCTTTCTGTCAAAAACGGTATATGAAAGGGTAAGGGTTTGGACCTTAGCTTGGGGTGGAGCATCCCCGTACAAAACTTTGTTGAGTGCCCCCCCCCCCCCCCCCCCCCCCCGGAAGATTTGTCAAGCACTGCGATTACAGTCGCGTCGCGTTTCCTCCCAAAAATTTACAAAACCAGTCCCATAACATGTTTTCATGAGATAAACATTTGCCATAGAGTTTTTGAATTGCTTGAAACGTGAACGAGATGGCGAAAAATGGCGTCGCTGAAGAGTAAGTATCGCCTTAAAACACGAGAATTTAGTTTTATCGACTGAGTCGATAAGGTAAATTGACCACCGTAAAAAGATTCAAATAGCTGACGTTTCGAGCGCTAGCCCTTCGTCGGAGCGAATCAAGGAATCGTGGGTAGTGTGTGGTTTTATATAGTAAGCGGTGGAGCCACGCTATTGGTGGAAATTTGGTGACGTGAAAAACAAATGTAGATTAGTTGAATGAAAAGCGTTCGTTGATTCCGTGGGGTTTGAGAGTGCCGATTTGAAAGATGATTTTTTGTTCTAGGTTTTTACGGCTTTCTGTGTTACCCTGGTGTAGGGAAAGGCCGCAGATTGCCATGTGTTGTTTAGAATGGTTAGTAAGATTAAAATGGCGCGCGACTGGTTTGGATGCGTCTTTGTCATTTTTTTCAACGTCTCGGAGATGTTCACGAAAACGGTCGCCCAGTCTCCTCCCTGTTTCGCCAATGTATATCTTTTTGCAAAAAGTACATGTTATGCAGTAGATAACATTTACGGAGGTGCATGTAAAACGATCAGTGATTTTAATAGATCGTTTGGGTCCTGTTATTTTGTCCGCGTTGTGAATGAAAGGACAAGTGTTACATCGTGTGCGTGTGCATTTGAAAGTTCCCGGTACATCGTCAGATTTCAGTGCGCTCGTAACTAGAAAGTTGCCTATGTTTTTGTCACGTTTGAATGAAATTAGTGGGGGTTGTGAAAAAATTCTGCCAGTTTCGGGGTCGTTTTGGAGTAATTTGAAATTTTTTAAAATGATGCTTTTGACTGTGTTGTTGTGTGGGTGGAAAGTGAGGGTGAATGGAATTCTCTCGTTCTCTTCCTTCTGTGGCGTTTGTAGTGCTGATTGTCTGTCGATCTGTTGTGCACGTTGTTGGCCCGTATTAACAACAGAGTCAGGGTACCTACGTTTCTTGAAAAACTGGCACATTTCTTCTGATTTGTTGGAAAAATCAGAGTCATCATTACATAGACGTCGGAGTCTGAGAAATTGAGAATACGGAATGGCGTTTTTAACGTGCGATGGATGTGAGGATGAATGTAACAGATAACTGTGGGAATCTGTAGGTTTGTAGTGCACACTTGTGGATAAACCGTTACCGTTGATTGAAATATTAATGTCAAGAAAAGCGACTGAGGTTTCGGAAATTTCCCAGGTATATTTTAGAGCTGGATGAAAAGTATTGACAGAAGTTATGAATTGATTAAGTTCCTCTTTACTGGAAGAGGTAGCGCCAATGCAATCATCGATGTAGCGGCCGTAGAGTTCGGGTTTGGTTCCGTGGTACTGATTAAAAAATTTGTCTTCGATGTGGCCTACAAAAAGGTTAGCGTAGCTTGGTCCCATTTTGGTGCCCATGGCGACTCCATTTACTTGTTTGTAGTAGTTTTGGGAAAATGAAAACAGTTAAGTGTCAAAACTAATTCGGCTAAGCGGAGCAGTGTTTCTGAGCTTGGGTTTTGAATGGAGCGCTGGTCGAAAAAATATTTTAGTGCTTGAAGTCCTTCGTCATTGGGGATGACGGTATATAAAGAGGTAATGTCCATAGTGAAAATTAATTTGTTTTCGCTGGGAAAACTGAAATCCCGGAAAATTTCGAGTGCGTGATTGGTGTCCTTAATGTACGAGGGTAGTGATTTGACAATGGGGGCCATGATTTTGTCTAAATAGCTAGAAATTAGTTCGGTAGGACTGCTACAAGCGGAAACAATTGGTCGGCCCGGATTGTTTGGTTTATGAATTTTAGGTTTGAAATAAACGCGTGAGGTTCTAGGAGTAGTGATGATGAGATTGTTGGCGGTAACTGGTAATTGTTGTTTAGTAATGAGGTCTTGGATAGTTTCTTTGACAATTTTTTGGTTGGTAGAAGTGAGATCTTTATCAACTTTGGCATAGAAAGCGGTGTCAGAAAGTTGCCGAAAAGCCTCTTGTCGGTAAAGGTCGGTCCGCCAAACAACTACCGCCCCGCCTTTGTCGGCCGCTTTGATAACAATGTCGCGTCGTTTGCTAAGACTTTTGAGCGCTACCCATTCTCCTGTTGAAAGGTTGGAAATTTTGGTGTGGCGGTTAAATTTAAGTTTTTGGACATCGTGACGACATTTTTTGACGACGCAGCACCACAGTTTCTCTAGAAACTAACCCCATTCATGTGTTGTTTATTCGCTGCGACCATTAACTTTTTACATCAATATTTCTTACTCAACAGCTTTCTCACCGAACGAACCGAAGACAACGATGCCTAACCTCAAGACACTCACCAAGGAGCTACGCCAGGAAATCGTAAGTTATCTTATTCCTTTTCCCCCCATTTCCACTAATTTAGCCTTTCGTTTAGCCACTCACATCTTTACCAAAACTAGGTTTTGTAGTCACATCAATTTCATCGGCCGTTGCCTCCAATCCAAAGTCATTCCTAAAGGGTTTCGTTCAAATTTTCACGCTTCTACATTCTCTGATTCCAATCAACAATATTTTCACGAAATTCACCATGCCCAAAATTCTTTCTCGCGTAATATTATGAGGATCACCATCAGAGCTATGTGCCTTAAACGTAACAATCTCGAAAAGGAAATTATCCAATACCGTTCCGAACTTTCCAAAATTTGTCCAGCTGTCTTAGTACAATCAATTCGCGCTAAAATTCAAGAACTCAATGCTAAACTGTTCAACAGCCTTAACCAAATCAAGACCCAAAAACTTGAACAGTTAATAGGTCCTCAATTATCCGGCGACCATTCATTCGATAGTCACAATGGCGTCGTTACCATTCCGGAAAATTTGCCGCTTTCTAACCCAGAGAGGTCAGTTCTTAGTAAAGGTTTAAACTTTGTTCCTATAGCGAAACAAACCGACGAATTTTCAGTCAAACAAGATGTTGAAAAATTCCTTCGCCGCGTGCAATTAAGAGCTTTTTTCCACGACAAAGAAGACAATTCTAACACCTCGGAAAAAGATGTTTTTGAAACACTCAACGTTCGCAAATCAAAATGGACTCCCCCAGAGGGCCAGTTTTCTTCTCTAGATTTTTTCGTCAAAAAATGTCGTCACGATGTCCAAAAACTTAAATTTAACCGCCACACCAAAATTTCCAACCTTTCAACAGGAGAATGGGTAGCGCTCAAAAGTCTTAGCAAACGACGCGACATTGTTATCAAAGCGGCCGACAAAGGCGGGGCGGTAGTTGTTTGGCGGACCGACCTTTACCGACAAGAGGCTTTTCGGCAACTTTCTGACACCGCTTTCTATGCCAAAGTTGATAAAGATCTCACTTCTACCAACCAAAAAATTGTCAAAGAAACTATCTAAGACCTCATTACTAAACAACAATTACCAGTTACCGCCAACAATCTCATCATCACTACTCCTAGAACCTCACGCGTTTATTTCAAACCTAAAATTCATAAACCAAACAATCCGGGCCGACCAATTGTTTCCGCTTGTAGCTGTCCTACCGAACTAATTTCTAGCTATTTAGACAAAATCATGGCCCCCATTGTCAAATCACTACCCTCGTACATTAAGGACACCAATCACGCACTCGAAATTTTCCGGGATTTCAGTTTTCCCAGCGAAAACAAATTAATTTTCACTATGGACATTACCTCTTTATATACCGTCATCCCCAATGACGAAGGACTTCAAGCACTAAAATATTTTTTCGACCAGCGCTCCATTCAAAACCCAAGCTCAGAAACACTGCTCCGCTTAGCCGAATTAGTTTTGACACTTAACTGTTTTTCATTTTCCCAAAACTACTACAAACAAGTAAATGGAGTCGCCATGGGCACCAAAATGGGACCAAGCTACGCTAACCTTTTTGTAGGCCACATCGAAGACAAATTTTTTAATCAGTACCACGGAACCAAACCCGAACTCTACGGCCGCTACATCGATGATTGCATTGGCGCTACCTCTTCCAGTAAAGAGGAACTTAATCAATTCATAACTTCTGTCAATACTTTTCATCCAGCTCTAAAATATACCTGGGAAATTTCCGAAACCTCAGTCGCTTTTCTTGACATTAATATTTCAATCAACGGTAACAGTTTATCCACAAGTGTGCACTACAAACCTACAGATTCCCACAGTTATCTGTTACATTCATCCTCACATCCATCGCACGTTAAAAACGCCATTCCGTATTCTCAATTTCTCAGACTCCGACGTCTATGTAGTGATGACTCTGATTTTTCCAACAAATCAGAAGAAATGTGCCAGTTTTTCAAGAAACGTAGGTACCCTGACTCTGTTGTTAATACGGGCCAACAACGTGCACAACAGATCGACAGACAATCAGCACTACAAACGCCACAGAAGGAAGAGAACGAGAGAATTCCATTCACCCTCACTTTCCACCCACACAACAACACAGTCAAAAGCATCATTTTAAAAAATTTCAAATTACTCCAAAACGACCCCGAAACTGGCAGAATTTTTTCACAACCCCCACTAATTTCATTCAAACGTGACAAAAACATAGGCAACTTTCTAGTTACGAGCGCACTGAAATCTGACGATGTACCGGGAACTTTCAAATGCACACGCACACGATGTAACACTTGTCCTTTCATTCACAACGCGGACAAAATAACAGGACCCAAACGATCTATTAAAATCACTGATCGTTTTACATGCACCTCCGTAAATGTTATCTACTGCATAACATGTACTTTTTGCAAAAAGATATACATTGGCGAAACAGGGAGGAGACTGGGCGACCGTTTTCGTGAACATCTCCGAGACGTTGAAAAAAATGACAAAGACGCATCCAAACCAGTCGCGCGCCATTTTAATCTTACTAACCATTCTAAACAACACATGACAATCTGCGGCCTTTCCCTACACCAGGGTAACACAGAAAGCCGTAAAAACCTAGAACAAAAAATCATCTTTCAAATCGGCACTCTCAAACCCCACGGAATCAACGAACGCTTTTCATTCAACTAATCTACATTTGTTTTTCACGTCACCAAATTTCCACCAATAGCGTGGCTCCACCGCTTACTATATAAAACCACACACTACCCACGATTCCTTGATTCGCTCCGACGAAGGGCTAGCGCTCGAAACGTCAGCTATTTGAATCTTTTTACGGTGGTCAATTTACCTTATCGACTCAGTCGATAAAACTAAATTCTCGTGTTTCATCCCCCCACCGACGCAGCACCACAGTTTCTCTAGAAACTAACCCCATTCATATCGCCTTAAAAGTTCAAGGAGGAAATGTATGGTGGACAGAATCAGAATTCGAGAACATAACTAAAAAAAATCAACAAAATCAAAAGCCTGTTCCAGGCGTTCAGAGAGTAGGAAAAAATGCGAGCGGAGGAAGCTCTTTTGCGCCTACCCTCTCCATCGGCACGCGTAATACGCCTTCGCTCCTCACTATCTTAGCGCGACGATCAACAGGCTAACAATATCTGCAAAAATTCAAATGAATGGTCACACTGTCCTGGGAGGAAGGGGGGGGGGGGGGGGTACTCCTTATATAAGCCTGTCTCTTCACAGGCTAGCGGCCGCTAGCGCTAGCCTGTGGGGCCAGCCTCAACTTGCGCGGCGCGGACAATTTTCTGCTCTCCACTGCTTGATTAAATTATCAGATTATGTTATTATCATGCAAATAAACCAAGGTATAAGTTGTGGCGCTGTGATCATCCTTCGTAATCGACTGGCATGCCTGATTTTGGAGATGCGTAATCACGCTTGCGACATTTTATATATTCGATGTTTTATTATGTCGTTATGTCTATTTTATATGTCGTTGTGTTGGTAGTGTGAACCAAGATTTGAGCATAACTTTGGTCAAGGTTTACTGAAATTGAATTACAACTGTGTTTACAAAAGATGGAAAAATGGGTCTGTGATCATGCTACGTATTTGTCTGGCAAGCCTCAACTTGCGCGGCGTGGATAAATGCGTATTTGACACTTTCTGCTCTCTCCACTGCTTGATTCAGTTATCAGATTACGTTATTAATATCCTTTTCAGCTGGGTGGGTATAAAAAGATCACACATTAAGGGTGAGTTTCCATCGTTCTTTCTGCTTCACTGAAGGACAAGCAAGCTGCAGAAATGGATGACACGCCAGATAAATCGCGCTCCTCCAAATCCTACCGCGTTTGTGATTTCCTTCCCTCGATCAGGCCGTCCTATCTTTCATTGATTTTGATCTTCGCGTGTGGATATCTCTGGCTGAAGAATGACGCCACTAACGATCGCCTCATTGCGCTGGAAAATCGCCTGAACAGGGAAGGTCTCGCAGGTATAATGTAGATTGCTGCTTTGCTTAAGGCGGGATACATCTGAATTTAAATGAAATTTAAGAGGTTTAAATAAGGGATAGCAGAAGGATCAAAGGCTCATATGAGTAAATTCGTGAATATAGCATCTAAACAAAATATTTTTCACTGAAAAATTTCATAGCTTTATCAAATTAATTTAAGCGATTTGAAAGGTTTTGCATCGGACGTTTACCTGAGCCGAGCACTATAGTAGAGAGACAAGGGTAAATCCCGGGGGGGGGGGGGGGGGAGGGGTACTCTGCAAATTTTTGGGTGGGGGTGTGCCGCTGGGACTCTGAGACCCTTAACCTATACTAGACCATTTTAGCTGCATTTTGCAACCCTATTCTAGACTAAACACCGAAAAACCCTACCCTATCCTAGACCTATTCCAGACTCGCTATTTTCCAGAAACCCGTTCACTATCACAGCTATTAGTTAACAGGGGTCAGCAAAAATGCCGTACTGCCCGCCGTACCGATTTTTAAATGCCATTTGGCAGTAAACCTTGTCTAGACTAAATTCTTCACGCAATTGATCAGTTTAGCCTATTCTAGACCAAAATTCTCTGATAACTATACCCTATCCTAGACTAAACTGCCTGAAAACCATACCCTTCACAGCGGCACATACCTGTATAGCTCATATATGGGAGTACCCCCCTCGGGGAGTAAATTTACCGTTTTCAGCTACAAGAACGACAACACACAACATTACAGGTAAAACTACGTTTATTTTGATCTTATGTTATGTAAATATTCATCGCAGTATATTACGATAATATGAACCTTTTCGATATTCCCATAAAAATACGAACGGTCACACAGTTTGTGTGGGCCCGTTCTGGTGAAACCGAATGAAATGATGTTGACGGGCCCATCACAACTAGCGCCTGGCATGGGCAGATCAAAGGCTCTTATGAGCAAACTCGTGAATATGGGCTCTAAACAAAATATTTTTCATTGAAACATTTTTCATAGCTTTATTATAAGAAGAGAGTGGCGAAGCCACTGGGCAAATTTTTGGGTAATACCTGACGCTGTACTTACTCTTTATTTTCAATCATTTCTAGTCATTGAGTGGTTAGGATTAAGTGTTTTAGAAATTGGATTGAAAATTTCTTGGCGGCTGGGAGCTTGTGGAGACCCCGGGTGGAGGCTAACATGACCATCTCAGAATACTGCTATTTTTACCAGCTGGCAGCTGGCCACGAAATTACGCTGTTTGCAAAGTTTTAGTTGGGGTAACCTGATTTTTGCGTGATAGAAGCGACTGAAATTTCGTCTCTAAAATTCTTTTAGCGGGAAAAACTCGATAACTGAGAGCTAAAATACAGTTGTTGTTGAGAAAATTATATCCCGTTGTAGATTGCGAAACAATCACGAGTCATAAGCTCTACGCAGAAATAAGCAATTTACTCCGCATTCAGGCTGTTTTGAAAAGATAATGAAAATAATCAACTTTTTTAAGTACCAAAACACCCTAAGCATAATTATAAAGATCTCTGTGAATTCTCTTTTTTATCTGCAAGTTTTGCATTTTTACTGACCCCTGTTAACTAATAATTGTGACAGTGAACAAGTTTCTGGAAAATAGCGAGTCTGGAATAGGTCTAGGATAGGGTAGGGTTTTTCGGTGTTTAGTCTAGAATAGGGTTGCAAAATGCAGCTAAAGTGGTCTAGTATAGGTTAAGGGTCTCAGAGTCCCAGCGGCAGACCCCTACCCAAACATTTGCAGAGTACCCCCCCCCCCCCCCCCCCCCCGGTGCCAAAACCGTCATATATGATGTTTAAACCTAATCCCTAACCTTATTTATCTTGGTCACACGTATCGCAATTCGTATGTTTGCAATATAGGTAAAAACCAGTCTTCTCGCCATGTAAAGGCCAACAGATCTCTTATTTTGTGCAGAAAAACAAGATATTTGTAATGCGAATGAAACAAATTTGTCAACACTTCACTCCACGACATCATTGCGCTTGGACCCGAAATAGTTCGGATCGGGACATCGTATCGACTTCAGACTGCCTGCGAATACAGCCGTCTCTCATCGCTCCCGGCCGCTAGTAGCCTGCGTGGCAGGGCGCGCCCTTCGCGTTCTCGCGCGCCTGAATTCTCCCCCTTCCCATCCCCTTCCCATCCCCTCCCCCTTCGAACGCCTGACACGCAGGCTAGGCCGCTAGGACCAGGGGCGTTCGCGCAAGAGAGCGTCTGAGAAATTTAAAAATACTAATGACGTAAATCACCCGTCTGTAATCTCGTATGTGCATGTGAAACCAAATGAAATGAATGGTGTTGACAGGCCCCGGCATCACAACTAGCGCCTGGCGTGTTTCAGATATGACCTTTGTTCACTTTCACTCAGTTTTTAGTTGGTTTGATTTTTACAGTTTAGCCCTGACCATTTTGTCTTTTAAAGATCTCTCGGTATGTCTTTTAAATATTTCTCAGGGTAAATCACAGACGCTCGCCTCTCGGCTGCGTGTATTCGCAGGCTATCGATAGACCGGAAAACAAAAAACAGCTGAACTTGTCAAGCAGTTATGCAGTGAGGCCTTGAAGCCTTATGTTTATTACCTTTTTAGATATAAAATGTTTGTAAGATAAATGCACCACTAAGGCCTTATTGTATATGGTCTCGAGTACCCGAGACAACCTTCCTCGAGTTACGCCGGGCAAGGTAACTTTTCACTCATGTATTTGACAATCAGTCCACTAACCGGGTACATGAGGATCGCGAACTTGTGTCATCTCGGCAAGTAGGGTAACCGTGGCAGGCGGGCTTTTCATCACACTTTTATCATATAAACACTTTACCCTCCACTCCCCACACTCCCCTCCCGGGTACGGCGGTACGGGGGACGAGATGCAATTTACTGAGGATGTGTTACTGGAGTCGCCAAACTTTCATATAACCGCTCGTTAAAGTGTCTCGGGTAAATTTGGGACATCGTATCTTCTATAGACCGGAAGACAAAAAGAAAACATCCGAGCTTGTCAAAACAGTTACATGCATGCACAAAGAGAATTTTAAAATCACAACTCGTATGATATAAATTAACACATAGAAGAATTGTATAATCTTGTACTGGTCAAAACTACACGAAGAACATCGTTTCCTTTCACAAAATGCATCTCACAACGAAGGCAATTTTTCTTGGCTGTGCAGTTTACAAATAAGCGTATTTAGTTTACAAATAAGCGTTGTAGGGTTCCCTATTTTCGGAGGGTCATACAGTTGCATATCCATGTCTGACATGGACGTAACAAAATAAAGATGAGAATACCATTATTTAAAATTTATGTTGTCATGCTCTTATCATGTCGTTATGTTGTTCATAATTTCTTAATGAAACTTCCCTTGTGATTTGACTTGCCATTAATAAATCAGGCATTAAATTCCATAACTGAATAGATATATATTGTTCTTATAGGCAGACCAAGGAACCGCAGACAGGCTTCATTTTTCAACTTTACTAATGTCAACTCTACTACGATCCCGGAGATTCCAGATTTCAACTTTACTACTGCTTTCAACTATTCTACGTTTCTGCCTCCAGATTTCAACTTTACTATAGATGAAATATTTGAAGAAATCAACAGGTACTTTGAGAAATTGCAAGTTAATTTCATTAAGAACTGCAACGTAACTCAAATGGGGTGCCCTGAAGGCCCCCGCGGACCACCTGGACGACCGGGTCTCCGTGGGAAAAGGGGAAAGAAAGGAAAAACAGGCGACCAGGGACCCTCCGGATTAAATGGATTGGATGGGGATCCTGGAACGCCAGGAGAACAGGGTGAACAGGGTATGCCAGGACCAAGCGGCCCCCCGGGATCGCGGGGACCACCCGGATTAGATGGATTGGATGGGGAAAGAGGAATACCAGGAGATGATGGGCAAAGAGGCCCTCCGGGACCTCCGGGACCACCTAGAAAATCAGGGGCAGTGGATCCAGAAACTCACGTGGTGGTGGTATCACCAACGGAACACACGGGAGATATGGACGGAAATGCGACTTTTTATTGCACAATTGATGGGAAGCATTCGCCTGGGATCGAGTGGCAATTCGAGGGCAGGCAACTTTTCTCAGGTGACAAGTATTCAATCAGTGGAAACGGCATCCTAATCATAAAACACTTGAACTACAAAGATGCTGGGCAGTACACTTGTAACGCGACAGATGTTGTTCGTATAGTCAACCTGACTGTTCAAGGTAAGAGCAATAAATGGTTCTAATATTCCATTGTTTGAGAGCTTAAAGGGGCTATGTCACCATTTTCAGTGTTACCTTAAAAAGCCAAAAGACATCTTTATATCAGTGAAAACCCAAAAATAATGCTCCAGTTTTTCCATTATTCCACTAGTGCTCTAAGAGTAAACTTAAGTGTCTTGGGCTGCAGATGGCCAGGATGGAAACCCGGGGGGTTACTCCCTATGATGGGCCATACCGGGATGCTCCGTCCGAAAGGGGTACCTTTTTTAGACTGAAGGTATATGAAAGGGTATGGATTTCACAAAGGATAGGAAAAGGTAGGGAAAACACGAGTTGAAGTATAAAAAAGGTAAGGAAAACTGCCATTTAAGTATTATAGAAAGCGCCTTTCAAAATATATCAAACAGACGCACGCAAAGGCTATATGAAAGGGGTACCATTTTCAACGAAAGGTATATGAAAGGGGTACCATTTTCAATGAAAGGTATACGAAAGGGGTACCTTTTCTGTCAAAAATGGTATATGAAAGGGTAAGGGTTTGGTCCTCGGGGCGGAGTATCCCCGTACAAAACTTTGTTGAGTAGAGATGTAGCTAGGGGAGGGACCCGGGGGAGGGGAACTAGGGGAGGGGTATCTAGAAGAGGGGCCCGGGACCTCCCCTTATATTACAAAAAGAATCAAAAGTTTGCCTGCCGAAATATAGTAGACCTTCTAAAATTCTACCTACGTTGTATCGGTGTCTGCTTCTATATTATATTTTCAAAAGTTAGGACAACACTACTTGTCTCCATGATTGATTCTGCGAGTGAAAGAGTTCATCTTCTCATTTGTTTACCCTTCCTATTCAGGTCCTCCTATCTTCACTAAAAAGCCTGGATTATTCGTCGCATCATTGCAGTATACTACCCTGCAAGTTGCCTGCCAAGCGGAAGGCTTCCCAACTCCAGAGATAACCTGGGCCAGGTTGGCGATGCCTTTGCCTGCTGAAAAGACTGAAGTAAAAGAAGGCACCCTCGTCATTCGCAACTTGAATTTGCGTGACAGCGGCCAGTATCAATGTGTTGCAGCGAATATCTTTGGAACAAAGAAGACTACAATGAACGTGGTTGTGCAACAATCGCAACTACCTGGAGGTTTGTATTTGCACAGGGAACCCAGGTTCATGAACATACCACTTAGTCGAAAAATACAGTGGGACCACCTTTGACGGGACACCATCGGAACAAAGAGAAATTTCCCCTTTATATAGCTGTCCCTTTAATAGAGGTGATAATTACAAAGATAATATGACCGTTTTGTTGGCCGGGACCAGGAAACATGTCCCCTAAATAAAGCTGTCCCTTTTATAGAGGTGATAATTACAAAGATAATATGACCGTTTTGTCGATCGTGACCAGGAAACATGTCCCCTTAATAGAGCCGTTCATTTAATAGAGGTGATAATTACAATATATGAGCTTTTTGTCGGCCGGGACCAGGAATGTGTCCCCTTAATAGAGCTGTCCATTTAATAGAGGTGATAATTACAAAGATTATATGAACGTTTTGCCGGCCAGGACCAGGAAACGTGTCTCCTTAATAGAGCTGTGCCATTCATAGAGGTGATAATCACAAAGATAATATGAGCGTTCTGTCGGCCGGGACTAGGAAACGTTTCCCCTTAATAGAGCTGTCCCTTAAATGGAGGTGACAATTACAAAGATTATATGAGCGTTTTGCCGGCCGAGACCAGGTGAGCTGTCCCCTTTATAGAGCTGTCCCTTTAATAGAAGTGATAATTGATTATATGAGCGTTTTGTCGGTCGGGAACAGGAGAAGTGTCCTCTTAATAAAGGTGTTCCTTTAATAGAGGTTATAATTACAAAGATTATATGAGCGTTTCGTCGGCCGGGACCAGAATAAGTGTCCCCTTAAATTAGACTCACTGTACAAAGGTTTCGTATAGAACTTTATCATTGATTTAATAAGCAAAAAAAAAATGACAATTAACAGCCATTTTAATGGCTGTTAATTGTCAAGTTAATTTGGCTGTTAATTTTTAAGTTTAAAAACTTCACAAACCACATCAAATGTCTTCATGTGTTGTTTCTTGACTTCCTGCAGGCTCTAAACTGCAAAGAAAGAACTAAAAATGAATGGACAACATTTGATGTCTTGGTACTAAAATCCAGACCCCCCCCCCCCCCCCCCCCCCCCCCTTACCCCTACACAAGAGAGCGGGTCCTCTTCGTATATACTTGATGCAATTGTGAGCACTTCCCTATAAGCTTTCTTACACTTGATCGATTCTTGTGATGGGATTGCAAGACATTCTTGAGAACAATAGAACAACAGAATTAATGTCACTCTTTGATTTTCGGTATTGCTAATTATTCATTTTCTGACCCTTTTCTTTGCAGTAAATTGTGACTGTTGGCGCTCTTCAAACAAACGTCTAACTGCTTTCGGCTGGGGGTTTACCGGCCCCAATGGACTAGGCACGGATGCCGTTGACTTCCAGACTAATAATGACTTTATTCTGCAGGGGTTCCGCATGTGGGGGGTAGCCATAGGTTCAGAACCATTAGACGTTACTATTCGCTTAAAATACGCTAACAATGATTCCCTGATCGAAGAGAGAACCGGGAGGTTTGGTAACTATGCAGACGACCACTCGTTCGAAGTGTTGTTTCCTCGGGCGGTTTACATCCGCTCTGGTGTAAGCTACACAGCATGGTCTAAAATGAAGACAACGAGAATCAACGATTTTTTGTTTCTTCACACTGATGGCAGAAAACAAATCACATGTTCTGGGACCAATGTTACATTTAAAGCCCTCCCCCGCAGTAGAACTTCAGTACGTACCATATCACTGCAGTCGGGCCAGATAGCCGCTTTCATTTTTCGCTCCTCGCAGTGTCAAAAGTGATGCGTTTGCGCCTAATTGCAGAAACGTTGTCGTAGAAATACCAGACAGGAATTCATTACTTAATGACATTCAGACGCGGTCTATTCACATTCACAAAGGATGCAAGAAGAGAAATTGTTTAGAAATAAAAACTATTCATTCCTTAGATAAAAATTGATCCATTTATCCAATGTAAATTTGTTTCAAAGAACTATCTGTTGAAAGATCATATACGTATGTTATGGGAAAGAATCACCTTCGTGAATATCACTGATTGAGGTAATCAATTCATATTTGGTATTTAGTATTTCCTTTGACAACGTTTCTGCAATCAGGACAATGAGGTATACATTGTTTAGATGAAGTTTCAGGTTATGGTGTGTTCATTAGTTTCTTCTAATTTAAAAGTACTTGTATGGAGCTGCGTTTTTTTGAAAGGGGGTTGGGGGAATGTAATGTCAAATCATAGAGCGGTTTTCAATTGAGTGTCGTAAAACCAAAACTAAAGTAATTACTCTGACCAATCACAACAGACGTAGACTATTCAATGGACCAATGAGAACTCGAAACAAACACATGCAGCCGGCCCCAAGCGCGGGAAAACGCGTGCAGGCAAGTCACGATTGGTTTTGGTTTTACTTCTGATTGGTCGAGAAAGTGGCGCGAGATTTTTTAGCCAATCATAAAGCGTGGTAATGCAAGACCAAACCGCTCTATGGATTCTTCACGAACAAGCACTGGCAGAAAAAGAATTCCGAAAACCAGAAAAAGGGTTTACTTTGCAAATGAACCTGTTTTTATTTGCTAGCCTTATCATTCTCTTTCTTCTTAAACAGATAATATATGCACCGAAATCTTACCTGAATTGACCATGATTAATCGTGTAAGAAACAAACAACGGAGTTGACAGAAAGACCGCTTGTCATATTTACGTTTTTCGGATCGTTCCCATCGAGACGCTTGGAACCCGAATCTCAAAAATCTGGATTGCATTTGATCTGATGAATCTCATCAAAGAATGGATTTAACGGATTCATGATTCATTTTTGGATTTAAGAATCCGGTTTCGGATTTCTCTTAAAAAAACGTAGCCTTGGTGTCGGGTAATCAGAAATAAACGTTTATTATGTATATAGTTTTTTTTTTATTTTTGCATGCAGTAATGAAATACTGAAACTTTTTGTGGATACTTAAGGGCCGATTTACACGGTACGGCATGCTTACGACATGACTTGAGCTGATTTACACGGAGTAATTCGTGTTGTAAGCATGCCGTAAGAATGTTTTAAGCGTGTCGCATGCGACAAAGTTGTACCGTGTAAATCGACCATAACAAATAGATTCTATTTTATAACATACCTCAAGGTAGGAACGCGTTTTGATTGGTTAATACGCGCCATTCATTTACCGGTGGGTAGCATGCTCACGTCACCTGGCTAGCGTTGTCGGCAATTTTGATATGTTGTCTTCATAATATGTTACAAAACAGATAGTAAACATCGAGTTATGCATGCAAGCGGAAGTTTGCTAAGCACAAAAGAAGCGAAGAGTCGGGGGAGACGATAGCCGAGAATAACTCAAGCTTCTTGTTCTGCCGTGCGTCTGTTCAGTTATATATAGATCACACATGACGTCAAAATTGGCACTGATGTTTTTCTTGTTTAATACAATAACAGGGAAGAAAACTTAGCTCAGTTCGTAGCACTCAAATGTAATCATGACTATCCGCTGATTTCGACATCTTACACGTCAACAAAACTACTTTTGACTTCGATTTCGTCTTTTTCATAATTGTCAACAGCTTTTCCTAAACATGTTTTGAATGTCTTCACTTTCTCTTTCTGGAATAATCTCGTCGCAACTCCACATTTTTGAAACTGAGGAAACAAATTCACCATGACATCAGCTGTGTGTCTGCGTCTAACGGATCAGGGATAATGAGAATGACCAATCAAAATGCTCGTAGATTTCAGTATAGTACATTGTATAACTTGTATAAGTAATGTTACATTTGTAGAACGTGTTTAGTAATATGCAATTCCTTTCTTTTTTGTTGCTCCTTGTCATTAATTATTGTGTGTATTGTATGTAATAAAAGCTATAAAAAGTATTCAGATCTTCTCATTAGTTATCTTTGGTGGAATTTATGTGTCAGTTGATTCCAAATAACATATAAATCTCCGCCACCGGGGCGGGGGGCTACTCCCATCAGTTTAGGATAGGTGTGTGCCGCATAGGTTACGCATAGGATACCCTATTTAAGGACCGAGTACGTCATAAACCACTATACCCTATCCCACGGCATATATCTATATAGCTTACATATGGGAATATCCTTCCACCCGGCAAATGACCCACTAGTCATGGAATTTCATATACAACAATTTTGAAGTTATGAAGGTTTTATTCAATTAGAAGACTAACAATACACATACATATGTTTATCGCATAGCGGGAAAACTCGTACAAGAAAACTTCACTTAAAGTGCCTATGAAATGAAATTTATTTTTTGATGTATCGAAAGTTTCACCTTTTTAGACCTTGGAATAAAAGATTTAAAGTGTTAGGGACGATGCGAAATGCTTTTTTTATGGTCTCAAAGTTAGGTTGTTGGCGCTAAAAAGTGGCTCCAATTTGTGCGCGGCCAAAACCAGTGTCATATTACACTGTGACGTAAATAGTTGTACAAACTGCTGCGGGAATATAGAGAGCTGACAAGAGACGTCGCTAGAGGTGGACCAATATTATGTGGCGAGCGGCCTCAAACAAACGAGATATTAGAATTCTTCGATAACAGAGGGTGTAACAAAGCTTTATTTTGCTCCAGAGGAAAATAGGCCGGCGAAATACACGAAATTTGTTCGTCGACATCGGAAAGGGTACGTCAAGCGATGTTGTTTTCAATGAAAGCGCTTATTGTTAAGATTAATATTATTTTGCAAAAGAAAATAACATTCCGGCCGGTGAGGCCGTTTAATCAAGCATAATTTTTCCAATCCATATCCTGTAGTGTTTGGAAGTTCCTTCAAGCCTCGGCTCGACTGGAGTGCCGTCGAAGTCAGTGAGGCCTACAAAAATATACTGACTCGATCGGCACTGACTGGCGAGTAATATAAATGTTTATACGGTATTCCGAATTATAAAATTCAAAGTGCAGCGCAAGTGTTCACTGGAAGGCGTCTATTCTACGGAACATCTATCAAAAATCTACACGTACAAATGCTATTCGAAACAAAACACATCGCTGAATCATTGCGTGTTCGATCAGATCAATTTTTATACAATGAAATATAAATCAGACATAAATGTAAACACGATACTTTGAACTCACTTACAAGCCGCCAGGTGGTTAAAATTTCCAGAAACGATCAATCGCTGGCAAGACGCTGAACTAAGAAGCATAATTATTACGTATATACTTGAGTTCAAACATTTTGAATAAAAAAATAAAAAAATACGCTATCAAGGCACCTTGCCGCTAAAAATACACCATTCACATTCAATTCAGCAAGCCGCCTGAAAAACACCTCGGATATGCATAACATATCAGTATAATTTAGAAACTTTCAAATAGCAAGCCGCCAAGACATATCCTTCGCATTGAAAAAAAAACTATAAGTAGACGAGCGAATTGCCAAGCCGATAAAATAAGTTCATAACCTCCACGCGCGATCAATGAACTTCAGAGAAGACCGGCCGAGTCGCTAATGCGCTAATATCATGATTGTTTGTACTACAAATATATCGTTCGCGTTCGATAAACGCTAGTCAACGAGCCACTAAAAAGAAATAACAAAAACGCCTCTGCGTTCAATAAGCTTACAACCCAACTGGCGAACCACTGAGACGCTGTGCTACTGAAATGTATACCTTTCACATTCAATAATCTAAATGATCAAAGTCCGTCTTCTTCATGTTCACTTCCTTCGCTCAAGCGGCACAGTCGGTTCGTCTCGCTACGGCAAAACTACAGTGGACACGATCATTTCAGTTGATCAAGAGTGATCCGAAACTGATCCTCTTCACCTTCAGAGGACTGTAAAGAAACAAATTAGGCGCTGTCTGACATTTGTACAGCCAAAAACGTTGGCAAAATGACCATCACGCTAAAGGATTCCAAGGGAATTATAGCGTAAACAAACCAATGTGTCATACTATTTACGTAATTTACGTCATCACGCACGACCACTCGCCCCCAGGCTCTCCAAAAATTGGTACCACTTTTCAACCGAAGTGACGCATCTTCGAGGGGCTAAAAAACCGATTTTCTTTCTTTTCCTCGGGAAATGATTATTGTTTTCGTTCTTTGGACATAATAAACTAATGAAAAACGAAGAAAAAAAATTCATTTCATAGGCACTTTAACGATCATCGAAAAGACAGGGACACCTAACGAATTGTTCCCAAATAGCTGTTCGGGATGCTCAAAGCGACCTCAGATTTCCGGATTACAATTACAACTATGAAACCTGTATTAAGCGGACCCTATATTAAACGGACATGCAACCAGCTGCTTGGGTCTTTATATATAAATTTTCATCCTGGGATATTTACTGTAAAGCGAACCTGTATTACACGGGACCCCATATTAAGCGGACGCCATCTGCTTTGGTCATTTTTGGTCTCTAATTTTTCTTTCTATTTTGACTGTAAAGCGAACCTGTATTCAGCGGACCCCTCTATTAATCGTACACTAAGTTAGTGAGGGTCCCGTGGGTGTCCGCTTAATACAGGTTTTACGGTAGATGAAAAGTTTAGGTTCTCAAACCGGAAATGTAAACAGTATTATCATGAAAATAAACATAAACATGATTTTCTAAGGCCTTTGGTGAAACTCCCGAAGGGGGAGAAGGGGGAGGGAGATGATCGTAAAAAGCGACTAAAACTGACAATTCGATAACTCAAATTCAAAAACTGACAATTCAAGAATAACCCCAAATTAATTTTGTAAAATACTAAATGACAATCAGTATAAACTGTACAAACATTATACAATGAAACCTATATTAAGCGTACACCCTCTATAAGCGAATAGCAGCTTGGGTCCCTACATTTTCTACCCATATTCTCAGTTACTGTAAAACGAACCTGTATTCAGTGAACTCCTCTATTAACCGGACGCGCGGACACCAAAATTAAGCCATTTTGTGACACGAAAGCTGTATCAGTGACTGAAGCAGTCACTGACGAGGGTCCCAAGGGTTTTTCACTTAATACAGGTACGTTTCACTGATAAAGAACAGTGCTTCCAAAGCAGGGGCGTACTGCATATTTTACAAAATAATATAGTCGTTTTCGTACCGTTAATCAGCCTTGCTCTTTTATCAAATTGTTTCATTATTTTATAGCTGATTAGATCCTTTACTACAGGATCCGGGGCTTCTACGATTTTCTTACGATGGTCTTTGCAAATACAGCTACTTGCGTAATGCGTGTAAGCATGATAATTTTCTATAGTGTACGCACAAAGGCAGAAATTCAGCGCTCAAATCTAGAAAGAAAATTTTAATTTCGTCTAGCCTAACATTTTACGTTTAACTTACTGTTACGTTACTGGCTCTTCATGATGAGCTTAGATGGAAACGTCACTTATAAAGTGAATCAGGCTTTATCTAATGACTTAAATTTTCTTAATGAATTATCTCTTACTACAATTAAACAAATTTTACTGCATATTTGTTAAAAAAAATTAGGACGTAACATGCAGGTAGAATACATGTTTACGAAATAAAAGGCTCTAAACGCATGTGGCCAAACATCCGCCATAATCTTTCTAACTGGTACCAATCAGTGTTTTACCCCGAAATACTGAAGACCCACAGTCACTAGACATAACGTACACAAGAACCATTTTAATATGATTTGGAACATGGCAGATTTATCAGTGGGGTTTGACTGTACCAGAAATTACATGAAAAACCGACTTTAACCAACTTTAACCCTTTCACTCCCAGAGTCAATTATAAAGACATGTAATGTAGTTCTATTAAACGTTTAAGTCTGTTGACGAAATCCTATGGTGTGACCATTCAAATGAAACCTCTTCAGCAGTACTTTTGCATGGTACCATTTGTTCTAACTTTTGAGTCCGTGGATGAAATCCTATGGTGTGACCATTCAAATGAAACCTCTTCAGCAGTACTTTTGCATGGTACCATTTGTTCTAACTTTTGAGTTTGTTGACGAAATCCTATGATGTGACTATTCAAATGAAACCTCTTCAACAGTACTTTTGCATGGTACCATTTGTTCTAACTTTTAAGTCTGTGGATGAAATCCTATGGTGCGACCATTCAAATGAAACCTCTTCAGCAGTACTTTTGCATCGTACCATTTGTTTTTCAATATTCTACAAAATGAAATTTGGGATGTTTCTAGATCTAGAACTTTCATGTTTGGCACTTTTGGAAGTTGAAGGGTTAAAGGAGAAGTTCACTCCAGAAGGCACTCTTTTTTTCTTTTCACTAATAAAAAGTACATATAGAGATAGGATGCTGACCAAAGTTTCAGCTTCTAAAGAGCTTCCAATCCCAATTAAATCCTTGTCAAAAGTAGCCCAAAAATCGTTTTGAATGCCGCCATTTTTTAACCATATTTAGCAGCCTGGCCTTGAAATGTGACATCATTCCGTCCAACTTGAAGTGACTCGTTTTGTTTACTATACTGAAATCATGGATTAAGAGGGTTATCAAGGGTCCTGGCCGCATTTCACGAAATTCACCGGAATTTTTCTGCCCTTTAATAGTTTATGTTTCAGCCCAAAGTTTCTCTTTTCTCGAAACAGAATGAGTTATTTTATATCGACCGGATTTTTTTTTACCACATCACAGCACCGAACCGGCAACCCGGTTTTCAAGAAAATAATTCTTTACTCCTTAACAAAACAAAGGAAAACTTTTGAGACGGGAAAGGAAAAGGTAAATAAATTCAATTAAACTTAATCTAGCTTTCAACGACGTTTGTAGCGATTATATGAAAGTTTTCTGAACAGCGGCGCAAGTAGGAAAAGACTGAAATTGTATCGTTCGAGTCATGAATTTTATTTGGGTTCCGGGATTTTTTTATATACGGTCGGATTTGTGGGAGTAAGTTGACTGTGAATTAAACTGAACAACAATTTGTAATCAATTTTTTTTGTATAAGTACAATTCCTTCCCAGCCGGTTGTCAAATGTACATAGTTTATTCGAACTGTTTGGAATTTCAGTGTTTTCCTGTTTCGCTTCCCAGTGTTTTTGTTGTAACGTAAATAACAGGAATCACAACATTCAGCAGTGACTTAGTTTGAAAAACAAATTCCACTAGCAAACTGAACATAGAAATATATTTCTTCCAATAATATCCGTTTCACATCAGTCTCAATGAAGTAGTCTTTGTGGTTATTATTTTCAGTGCGTGTTAAAATATTTTGACCTTGTCCAATTCTATGCCTCTATGCAAATTTTTGCGTTGAAACGCGACACGCACGCTGCTATGCAGTTTTTTTTAGCTATTTCTGTCAAATGATAAATTTGGTAATACATGCTCACATTTAGCTTATTCCCGTTTGCGAAATATATTACGAGAATCAAAAGACTTCCATCATCACCTTATCGACGAAATTTGCTTTAGAATCGTTATCAATCCTTATTAATTCAATAACAGGAATCGGAATAAAATAGAAACATCGGAAAACGTTGGCGATGCATGCTAATTTCAGAAGAAAAAAAAACATTTAAAAGCTTGTGAAAGAAGAAATTGATTTGAAACATCTCTCACCTCACCTAAACAAATCGATCTGTGTATAAAAAAACGCCGAAGCAAAATAAATATAAAATTATTCGGCTTGAGAAACTATTTCAGTCCTTTCCAGTTTGTGCCGGTGTTTTAAAATCTCACATCTCTTCAAAGCCCCTTATAAGCCGGATACATTTCTATTGAATTTACCTTTTCCTTTCCCATCTCTAATGTTTTCTTCTTCTTCTGTGTGTCTGCGATAGAGCGAAGAATTATTGTCTGATAAAGATCATGTACGATGCTGCGATTGTTAAAAAAACTCGGGCCCGTATAAAATCTCAGGAAGATAACTCATACTCTTTCGAGAAAAGAAACTTTGGGCCTTAACAGGCAGAAAAATTCTGGTGAATTTCGAGAAATACGGCCGGGACGCTTGATAACCCTCTTAATTCATGATTTCAGTATAGTAAACAAAACGAATCACTTCAAGTTGGACGGAATGACGTCACATTTCAAGGCGAGGCTGCTAAATATGGTTAAAAAATGGCGGCGTTTAAAATGATTTTTGGGCTACTTTGTACAAGGATTTAATTGGGATTGGAAGCTCTTTAGAAGCTGAAACTTTGGTCAGCATCCTATCTCTATATGTACTTTTTATTAGTGGAAAGAAAAAAAGAGTGCCTTCTGGAGTGAACTTCTCCTTTAATAAGTTAGATAAAACTACACCAACCTTAACAAATCAGATCCCTTTAAGTTGTTTTAAGCTTACAATTTGACTTTGGCTGCTATGAAATTTTGAATAAAGATTAGCGATGAAAACCTTTTCAATCAGAAGAAACAGAACCCCCCCCCCCCCCAATATGGGGGACTCCCATATGAAAATGACGGGGGATAATCGTCATACCTGATCGTACGTTGGTTCTGAAAATTCAATGTGTAAGAAAAACTTTAACATGGAAGGCTGATTAAACAGCTGAATTTGTTCGGTTTCTTTTAATATTGCCCAATATTTCGGTGAGACAAAACTAACCAAGCAATCAACTGATGTGTTGTATTGCATTGTATTGTATGGTACTGTACTGTATTGTACTGCAATGCACTGCACTGTTTTGTATTGTATTGTACTGTACTATATTGTACTGTTCTGTACTGTACTGTACTGTACTGTACTGTACTGTACTGTACTGTACTGTTCTGTACTGTACTGTACTGTACTGTACTGTACTGTACTGTACTGTACTGTACTGTACTGTACTGTACTGTACTGTACTGTACTGTACTGTACTGTACTGTTCTGTACTGTACTGTACTGTACTGTACTGTATTGCATTGCATTGCATTGTACTGTACTATACTGTATTACATTGCATTGCATTGCATTGTACTGTACTGTACTGCATTACATTGTACAGTACTGTACTGTATTGCATTGTACTGCATTGCATTGCATTGTATTGTATCTTTAAGGGGTCAAAATTTGTAGATTGGTACCCCTTAGGGCATTAAAAATCTGATATCTAAAATCTAAAATGACCACCGTTAGAATCATGTGGTACCTTTTAGGGCATTGAGCCTAAAAAATAGGACAGAATTGGTAACTCTTAGGGGCAAAATCCATTTCAGCCACGCCCATCAAACGAGATTCCGGTACCTTTCAGGGGTGTTTTTCGAAAATTCCCTACGAGCACCGACGTCATTTTTATATGGGATTCCCCCCGGACAGAAACCTGGATCAATGTTAACCCTGTTTCATCTGATTGCAGCCGACCAGGTCGTTACGTCGGTCTTCCTGCCGGGGCGTCACCCATCAACATTTCAAACTTAAGAAGATAAGCGCGGATATCTGACGAACGTAAGGGTAAGAGATTCCCAGACGAGATTTCGTAAAAATGACGTTAACCCCCGAACACACATTGTTATTTATACCGACATTTTGTGCAGCGGAACTCGTACTTCCTAGTACTCGTACAACAGCGGTATAGTTAACACCAGCCTGCAAATAGATTTCTCGCGAAAAATACACCTCAAATGTATTTTCACGAGAAAGACTGGAATCATAGGTACTGGATTTTGCGGCAATAGAGGTATTTCCTTCGTGCAGCTCAATTGTGAAGTTATTCTTTGGAAACAACCTTTTATTATTCCACAGGCGATAACCACGTAAGATCATATTGCCGCTGATCTGGAAACCAATAGCATAAATCGGTGAATTTTGCCAGCTGTATCTAACTCTTGGAGTTTTTTCTCGTGCACGCCAACAGCTACAATCCACTAATTAAGGGGAAAAACAGAAAACAGAGAAAAGAAGTTACAGCTTATTAATGAAAAGGTGCAGTGGTTCTAGCTTTTAAGTCTGTGCATGAATTCACAAAGTGTCACCGATGAAATATATGTACAGTGAACTTTACTGATGTCCGGGATGGGGGACTCACATATAAAAATGACAGGGGGGTGCTCGTCGTACCTTTTAGTGTTCAAAATCTGTAGATTGGTACCGCTTAGGGTGCTAAAATCTAAAATGACCATCGTTAGAATTGTCGCGGTACCTTTTAGGGTATTGAGCCGAAAATATGACAGGATTGGATACCTCTCAGTGGTAAAAATCCATTTGAACCACGCCCATCAAACAATTAAAAGATTCCGGTACCTTTTAGCTGAAGGGTGTTTTTCGAAAATTTCCGACAAGCTTCCCTGTCATTTTTATGTGTAAGTCGCCCCTCCCCCCCCACCCCGGTTCTGACGGTGCTGTACTTTGCTCAGTATATGCAGCTGTTCTTCTTCAATCTATGAATTACTCTCGTTCCGATTTGAAAATTGAATCTTGATCTCCTATGATACAATGCTCACCTCCTTTCTGTACGACCAAGTTCATCCTAGCTTTCTTTATCCCCATGTTATTAGCCACTACACACTCGTACAGTCCACTATCGGTAGTATTCAAATTTGTGATGGTAAGATTTCCTTCACTGACTTCAGTCCTGGCCAAAGGAAATGGTTGAAGTAGCCTTGTCCAGTTGGAAACTGGAATCGGGAACCCTTCCGCCTGACAAGTTTCTGAGAAATCTGTGCTTTCGAATGGCATAGTGAGTGCTGGTGGTCTTTTTGTGAAGATAGGTGCAGCTAAATAGAAACCAAACAGTTAGACTTGATGTCATTGCAGTTTTGTCCACGCAGTCCAAATCTGCTAGTGTATATACAATGTAGAGAAGGTCTTGCAGATAAAGTTAGATTTGGTCCCCCCCCCCCCTTCTCTCTCTACCCCCTATACAATTTTTTACAAGTTGTGCGCTCATTTCCTTTTTTTAAGACGTTTGAATATGGCGTTTAACAAGAATGACACAGTTTAACGTTAAAACAAGAATATAATGTTCATGTTATTTTTGCTTTTTTTGTGTGGCACGTTTGTTGGAACGAGTAGTGAGTGACGGGACACCGGTTGAATCGTAACAATATTTCTTTATGGCTCTTCAGGTAGAAATTCTGTTAATTCAGACGTAAATCATCGTGTGTGTTTACAGAAAATTACTGTTCATGATTACACAGATGTTTGCTTCGACGTCGCATTTTCTTTTTAATTTGTAGCATTAAAGACAACCCCTGGTCTGGCCTGAGCAGCAGTCGTTTCGTTTTCGGTGCGAGAGGCACACGAAAGCATAGCAAAAAAAAAGGGGAGGGGAGGGGGAGGGAAGGGAAGGAAACACTGCTACGCAGGCTACCATGGTCAAGCGTGTGACACAAAACCTTTTTTCAGTTTTATCTTGTTGTCAGTGCATTTAGAAATAGAATTATGAAGTTTCATTTTCAGAACGGCTACATAAGTATGTCTCTGAGAGCATCTCTTGGCTAATCATGATCAACCCAGTAATACAGTCTCACGACATCTTACCTGCTAGACTGGAACGAAGCGAACGAGCCGAGGGGAACTGGGAGAGAGACGTGCCTCTTCCTCAGTCCCCTCTCGGTTCGTATCACTTTCGTTCGCTCGGTCGATAGCCGATCGGCGGCGTGATGCTCGGCCACTCGGCTGTCCAGAGTGGGACTGCTAGCAGTCTACACGACATCTTACCTCGTACAGTCAGATTTCCAAATGCCTCGTCTGACCCCAAAACACTTGTGGCAATACAGGAGTACTGTCCAGAATCATTGAACCTCGCCTGGCTGATAACCATTATACCTTGGTCGATAGAGTACTTCAACCCGGACGAAAGTCGAACACCTTCATATTTCCAGTAAACAATAGGGGAAGGATCTCCAGTGACAAAGCACTCAAAGGTTGTGTTTTGTCCTTCATCGATTGTGATTTCCGCTGGCGTCAACGTAACATTTGGTAAAGAATGTCCACCACGAGGTCCCGGTACTCCTTTCGGTCCTGGTTCGCCCCTATCGCCTTTCTCCCCCTTTGTTCCCGGAATTCCTATCATTCCTTGGTCGCCACGTGCCCCGGAAAATCCGATTGTTCCTCGCGATCCGGTGTCCCCCTTGTCGCCATTCTCTCCTTTAGGCCCAGTAGGCCCAATCATTCCCGGTTGTCCGGATTCGCCTGGTGGTCCGTTGTCTCCTTCAAGACCTTTTTTCCCTCTGGACCCTTTTGATCCCCTCCTGCCACGGGGTCCTTTTGCACCCCTTGGACCAGGGCGTCCGGGGGGACCTGCTGGGCATACTTTCTCATTTGATCTGCAGTATGCACTAGGGATGAATTTCCCCAACTGAAAGGCAACCTCACGGCTTACGTCTGCAGTAGTATAAATAGTCCTTGATGTGTTATCGATGGCATGCCTACGGGATCGTTTCACAGACGTTTCCAGCGGCTCTGAGATAACAAAGGAGACACAATGATGAATATTTGAAATACAAATTTCCGGTGAAAATATAAACTTATGTCACAAAAGCACCCTTAACAGCCTCCTCTAACAACAATGACCCGCTGAGGAATGCAGTCTGGGAGACGCTTACAGACCCACAACGAAGTGTCTGAATTGACCTACTTTTTTTGAAGCCGCAGGTACTTGGCCTGCGAAGCTGGCGGTTTTGTTGGCGCGCGCGATGCTGAATTTGCGAGCGGCAAAGCTGCGAGTGGAATGGAGGGGAGACTGAGAGGAAAATTCAGCGTCTTACAGTTGACTTTTCAAATATCTTTTTCTGCCTATCGCTTTTTTCTTCGACATCAAACGAAGATCTAAAATTATGTTTCACCAGCCCTACTTCTGGGGAAACGAAGTGGGAGAGGTCATAAGGGACTGATCGACTCTGTGGATCGATTTTTGGAGAAGAGTTGTAAGCAAGCGACTATTTAACAGGGATTTTCGATCACGGGCCTTAGTATAAATCCCCTTGCCAAGTTTGAGGAGGGGGGGGGGGGGGGGGGGGGGGGGTGTATACTGGTACTTGAGGCCCAACGCACGGTAATGGGGTTAAGACGCTTTACTTTGAAAGTGGGTGTAACAAGTGACTGAGTTTCACTTGCTAAGTTTAAATTTGCTTTACATGTTTAGCTATTTTGGGGAAGTCGTAGAAAAAGGTGACGTCCGGAAAGGGTAAAGACTGAAATATACACATGGCCGTCTGAAAACGATTATGGGCTTCCTGAACCAGCAGGCTGCACAGCCCTGCCAACATTTTGGAGAGTACCCCCGGCTATTTAGTGGCACTGAATAATATTAAAGAAACACTGGAACGTATTTTTCAGTTCATCGATGATTTCATACCTGGTATCATTCTTTGGCTCTTGGCCTCATCTGCATCATTTGTTGGTTGAGTTTGTTTGCGTGCTGTATCTAGTGGAAGCACGTAATATTCATCTGTGAAAACATTCATATGTTTTTCCAGTGTGATCAGACGATCGTTTGTTGCTTCATTTTTCAGCCAAAGAACTCCACAGACAAATACTAAAATAACTGACAGACAGGAAGGCCTGAGAGAAGGAAAGAAATCGCGAACTCTTTGAGATTTAGAGGTCTCCATTCCGGAAGATGTCCACGATGAATTGATCGATCACAGAATGAACCTTGGATGGTTGTAGAGCGATTTTCTATGAATTTGACTTTGATTAGTCATGTGAGTTAGAAGGTCACAACATGCATCGGCCTGTCCAGTTTTGTTTAGTCTATAAAAAGGCACATTGGGGCAACCTGGACAATATTTATAGAAGCATGATTATACACGGATGCTCGTAGATATGAATTTCTCTTCGAGTGCTCATCTCGACAAGTTTTAAGCATTTTTTTCCGAGGGATCAGTCATTGAGTGATTTGTTATATAGCAACACAAAAAAACACAACACAAGAGAAACGCGCCGAGCACTCGATCCATTTTAATCATGCCACCTTTTGTCACGATTTGATTTCATGCGCTTGCGGGCAACAGTGTAATGTTACCTTCGGACTTCAAAATTGTTGCCCGCTTTCGCAAATGTTGCCCGCTTAGCACCAGGAAACAGTTTGTTTGTTAGATGTCATGTGACCACGAATCAACCAATCAACGCGTTCGTTGTATTGAGAAAAACTCCAGCCATTTAACAATAGACCTTTCCCGCATTCCTGTGAACAAAGGCACCAACTCGAGGCTGGGGTGGACAAAATACAGTGATTTGTATGAAATTGTCCACCCAATCCTCGACCTCGTTTCATTGTGTGTGCTCACTGGAGTGGAATGCGGGAAAGGTCTATTGGTAACGTTGTAAACCGTTGTATCAAAACAAGTTCAAGTTCAAGTTTATTCTATTTTATACATTTCGTTACAGTAAAATATTCCAAAATCAATTGAAAAATAAAGGAGAAAGAATTACATAACAAATATGAAATTACATTTAACAAGGGAGAGCAAAAGCTTTCAAGTTGGCCACTATCACAGTGAAATTATCTAATTGAGGAAGGAAATAAGTTCACATAACTGTTGCAAGGCTCAATATTTGGGACAAGAGAACAAACTAAAACAGATCACGTCTAGTGAATTGGAACCACCATGAAAAATGACACCCCACGCGCCTCAATTTACCGGCTCGTATCTAATCTTCTCTTGCTCCAAAAACAAATAAATAGGGAGTGGTTTATACAAGTCTGCTGCATTGGGCTACAGTAACCCTTTACTAACTAAGTAGTTGTGCAGAAATAATTAGTGTAAGAATAGGCTACAGGGCCATAACAATTCTCAAAATACGGCCTAAATTAATACAACACAAATGTTCAAAATAGTCCCATGACAGGAGTATTGTGGAACAGTAGTCTTTGGGGGCTCAGGTCTCAGTGCAGAACACAAAACCAATCGCGGTGGTAAATGCTAGCTAATATATATATATTTTTACTGTAGTATGGCCTAGCCCTGAGGAAGACTAGTTCTATTAGTCAAAATATATTTGGCCATTTAATAAATCTGCCCTTTGCCGTAGTGCCAGTCTTGCATTCAGTTTTGTATTTACACATTCAAGTGACGCCTGGCACGAGATCTTTCACAAGGAAGATCCGACAACTACCATCAAGTTTAAGCTAGTTTAATTTCTGCGTCGTGTGGACCTCTGCATTCAAAGGTTTTTCTAGCCTATTCGCCATAAGGAAAGGAAGAGTTTGCTGTTTAGTTTTCACATCCGAGACGTGACGAAATTAGCAAAATCACCTAGTTAGGAAGGTCCAGAAGGTAACTTGCGATCAGGCGTTCTTTTCTTTTTCATTCAGAGCGAAAGTCGGCGGAAGCGCCTGGAGAGAAAAAATCGGAAGAGGAGAAAAAAAGAGCGTCCTTCCGCCGACTCTCGCTCTTTCGCGCTCCGAAAAAAAAATGATCGCAGGATAGAACTAGAACGTGGCAACTTTTTACATACAATGGCGATAGTTCCAAGTGAATAGCAGATCCCGTGACCGTTTTGCCGCAATCTCGTACCTCGAGTCTTCGCTCCTTACTGCGCAAGCTTGACGAAACGCGCGACCGCTGGTCAAGGGGAACGAAGACACTGGGTACGAGGATGGTTTTGCGCGCAAATCAATCATCGCGCTTGCGTTTGCGTTTGGTTTTATGGGAAAAACAACCATCCAATCAGAAGCAAGCTTTTCCTGGCGCGCGCCAATCTTGAATACGGTATCACATGACTCAAATAGTCATTGCGCATCCAAGATGGACGACGATGAAATCCAGTTTGTCGAAGTTACGGTAGGTTTTTACGCGTTTATGACCGTTTTTTGCACCCAAATCTTTACGTATAAGCCAATATGGAGCACTGCCACCTCCACATCTAATTTCGTTGTTAAAATTCAGCTTTGCAAACAGCAAACGATGTGCTGAACTGCATTCGTCTAGATAAGAATCTATTTTGGTTTCTTCGCGCGCATGATAATTCTGACATGTAAACTTATGTCTACAAGTTAGCTCATATGAAAATGAGCGTGGATTCATTCCAAATTTAAGGCCGCTACTTTTAAAAGATTTGATGAAAAACCCGTGTTCTATTAAGGCGCGAAATCGCACCGAGCTTGGATGATCTCCATAAATATCTTACACCTTGTCAGTTTCTGTTCGCTTTTCGTTTGTAAAACAAACGTACAGTAGACATACAGAAGTTAGTGACTTGCTTTAGTTTAAAATTCAAGAGATTCTGTGCTGTTGTTGTGGTATTTCTAGCATTTACAGTTGATATTTTGACATTCGGTGAACTGCCTTTGTGAGCACATGTTTGTTTCATAACACTGACATTTGACACCCAAATACCGGAAAGGAAAACAAAGCACGTTTATCAAACAGGTGTTTCGCCATTCTTCTATAGCAGCACGTAGGAGTTGTCTTCAACTGATTATTGTCTTACCTCATACTAAAATATTTATTTTTGATCTACATGTATCACGGAAAGTCACTCACTCTGTCTCTCCTTAAATACATGTACAAGTGTAACCAGGGGTCAATTCAATAAAACTTTGACTAGTGTAATTTACAAGTTAGTGTAGCTGTTGTTTTCAACCTCTAAAACAATGGCTACACTTATAAATTACACTTGTAAAAGTTTTATTGAATTGACCCAGAGGTCAATTCAATAAAACGTTTACAAAAGTAATTTACAAGCGTAGCCATTGTTTCAGAGGTTGAAAACAATAGCTACACTTGTAAATTATAAGTGTAAAAGTTTTATTAAATTGACCCCAGGTTAATTTACATCAGTGACAATATAATCCTTATTGGTTGTGGTGGTTTCAAAATGATAGCTTTCTTTATCGTAAGTGTTGTAGTTCAAATTTATCCTTGGTTCAAATTTTTATTTTCCCTTGTTTTTGGCTGCGGTAATGTATGATAATGAGTTTTAAACAAAGGAAAATAAAATTTGAACAAAGGATAAATTTGAACTACAACATATGTCTCGTGTTTGTTCGCCTCATGAAGACCGGGAGTATTAAAGCAGTCGAAATGTCCAAATCCCTGTCTAAAGTGATCACATAGAGAGAGAAATGACAAAGAAGGCTGCCATCAGTGAAAATGTTTTACAAATGCACGGTGATACATTTCGAGCTGGTAATGCATTTTGTGGTCACTTTGTCTGACCTAGACTATACAATGCAATATTTTCTTGCCTTGAAACTACATTGTAGTCTTGTTGGCGCAAGTGTATATTTTAATTTTTGTTGTTTTAGGTGCACTCAGGGTCACCAATAATTAGTAGAAAACGCAAGAGGAAAGAGTCACTGCGGCAGCCGACAAACACACAGACACAGCTGACGCCAAGTAATGGTGACATAGTATTCAAAGCTGCCCAGCTCAAAAGACGGGTAAATGTTGTTATTGTTTCATGCAATTTACATAACATAACACACTCTAGCTTAAACACGGACCCGCGCTATAAAAGGAACCTTGGCCTGGCCAAGCCGCCAGTCATTTCACACTTGACACCGAACTGTCAACATCATGTGCATCCTCTCGCCAATGGAGAACCGTTACCGGCGCGAAATTCAAATTTGGCAAGCTAAAATAGTATATTCATGCTAAAAGGCGAATAAATTCAAATAATGTTTTTAGTTTTATTTTCGTGAAAGATAATTCCTATACAAGATTGAACTGGTGAAGGTAGAATTAGACCTATTTTTTGGGGCAACGGTCTTCCTCCGTGTTGCTCGCAGTGTCAGCCATCTTTGATTAGCCGTTGAAGCAGTGATGGTGTGACAAAGAGGGGCGGAGCTATCCCTTTTATAGCGCGGGTCCGTGTTTAAGAGAACTGAATGTTGTTGTTTTTGATGCGGTATAGAGTAGAGCAGTCAGTGAAAAAAGCTCTGAAACTCTCTTCCTTGTTTCCTAGCATTTTTGGCCTCTTCTCCATTCCCCTTCCCTCCCCATCTTTACTCCACTTTTGGAAACAAATTCAACACCCTATAAATGCAGTTTATGTAAATGTAATACATGTGTAATTACATGATTATATTGAAATTTAGTTAAGATTGAGTACTGATTAATTGTTACAAAGACAGTCAGATGTTTCGGGAATAACCCCTTCATCAGTGTTTGTGTTCTCATGAGACAAACACATGGCTCATGTATGTGCATGTGCGCCATTCAAAAATATTCAAATTAATAAAACTCTAATTCGAGTGTGCGCTTAGCGCAAATAAATGCGACCAGAGAATCAAAAATAAAGCTAATGTAGAGTCATGGAAAATTCCATGAGGCGCCAGGGTCTTGTGTTGAAAGATTACATGTAGCTTCATTTCTTCCCTCTGTCGCGTGGCGGTTGCTCCCATGACTTTCTTTATCACCGACATGTTGTTAATTGAGTCGTGGCCCTGTTGGTTGAAATGTTCAGCAATGGGGAATCCCCCATTGTGATACCGTTGGCTGTGATTGTAGCCTTCCATAGAGCGGAGGTGCCCTGCTCTCAGACTTTTAATTCTTATTTTCCATGAGGCTGCATTAGCTTCATTTGTCATTCTCTGTCACATTTATGTGCGCTAAGCGCGCACTCGAATTAGAGTTTTATTTCAATGAATATTTTTTAATGGCATACAATGTACTTGTACGTACACACAACATATTTTACGTGAGTATGAGCATTGGTATCGCGAGAACACTAACACTGATGAAGGAGTTATCCCCGAAACGTCTGACTGTCTTTGTAACAGTTTTTCAGCACTAAATCCTAACTAAATTTCAGTATTATCGTTTGACGTGAGTGCTACGCAGCAAAATCATTTTTTGTGCTATTAACATTATTTTATGTGTAATTACATGTTTAATATAATATGTAATGCATGTGTAATACATGTACATTGTACTGTATACATGTATGTGAAATACAATTTTAAGTTATGTGTAATGCAAGTGTAATCCATGTGTAATACATGTACAGTACATGTGAAATGCAAGTGTAATACATGAGTAATACAGTGTACATGTGTAATGCATGTGTACACGTAAAACAGAAACATCCACCACATTAATAGTCAAGTCTTCATGAGCCAAGTGGTCCTCAACTGCGGCAGAATGAAGTGACATAGAAGAGTATCACAGTACAATGTACATGTGCCTACCCCCATCCATTGCAATGGGTATACAATGTACATGTTGCTGGTGTTTTTATTCGGTTTTCAACTGAAAACCTGTTAATTTTTTATACATGTAGCTGGCATTTTGTGAAAAAGAACAAGAAGAACTTGCCAAAAGATTCAAAGAAATCAAGGAACAGTTAACCAAAGAGCAATCTTGTGCACTGGATGTCAAACTTGAGGATTCTGACAAACATGTACCTCTTATATGCGTTGGCGATAACAGCGACGATGATGAAGTTGTTTTTATCCTTCCTGAGGATTATTCTCCTCTGAAAAGGAGAAAACTTGAAGATGAAAAAACAGCTGAGAAAAGTGGTGCCAATGCTGATCAACCCAAGAAAGATGTTGCCATTACTTATTACAAACCAGCGACAAACTTGCCGCATGCGAGGGAGCATTGTGCAGTTCATAAATTTGTTCAGAGCAATGTAACCACAGCAACAGTGTCGTGCAATGAGAGTTACTGTGAGCAATGTTACTGTTATGCCTGTGATGCACCTGTGAAAGAGGTGAGTTGTTAGCCCGCAATGCAGGCATTTTCCAGGGGTGCAGAAGTGTTATGATCCTCCATGTCAGAATCCAAGATGGTACATGTAGCTAAATTTTTTTCAATGAAATACATTGTATGCGGCGTTTTTTCCCAGAAATATACTTTAGATAGTTGTTGTCTGTCCCGACTATGGTATATAAATGGCTACATTGTACGTTACATGTCAGGGTTCTCAATAACTTTTTAATCAACTGTTCTATTTCAGTTAACAGCCGTAACAATGTGGCACATGGCCCAAAGTTCTTACTAAACTTTGTATTGAACCACTTAATTCACGGCCGTAACACTCACTAGTGACACCCCTCACAGGTGTTATGGGTTCAACTGAACACTGCATGTACACTTGTACATGTACAAGTGATGTTACCTGTGATTTGCCATCTGGAAAAATATTCACATCCATTGTATTCTGTTTTTTTTCCAAAGTGTGACTCCTGGACATCAGGCACAAATCCACATTGCAATGGATATGCCAAGAATTCATTCTGGGAAAAACTTCGCAAGATGGCTAAGAGAAAAACAGTATGTTGAATGCTTTTTGTTAAAAGGATCAATAATTTGCAGTAACATACTTGTACTGTTCTGTGATGGTAATTCTCTTTCCTTTTTTGCACAACGAAAGCTCTACATGTACATTGTACATATGTACATGTCGATGATACTTAAGTTTTTAGGGCTTCACTTCACAAATCTGGAAGTGCACAACGCAATTCGTATAGCACACTACATGATTTGCATTTTGTGGGAGGGTGGTGACTTTCTTTTGAGTGGTGCTAAATATGATAGTAAAATATTTTTACCTATTTTCTTTGTTTTTTTTTGCAGAGTGCTGCACAGGACTCATTGCTGAAGTGTCTGCCTGTTGATGAGCAAACTGAATCATTAAAATCAGCGGGTATGCTGTAGTGTTCATGTTTATGTATACCTCCCCCGCCTTTATCTGGACAAGGCTCTTAGATTTTCACACCCCCTCCCCCCTACTAAGGATGGATTCTAGATCCGGTATTGTATACGACTATTATGTATGGTTTCCTTAACCCTTTACTCCCTAAGGCGAATGCCACTTTTTACCAAATTGATAAGGAGTAACCCTATGTCCATGTATGATATACCATTTTAAAGCTATTGATCAGTGTATTTCATAAAACATATCAGCATCTGTGAAGGAAGTTATGGTTTTGATAGAAATGGGTTTTAAACGTAAAAATAAAAAGGTTCAATAACATCATACTCTTCGTATATATTAGTTACACCCTTAAACTGTGGCTCATTTTGTAGCTTTTAATTCATAGATTAATATGAGATAAGTCTCGGACTACAAATGTGTAAGCGTTAGGAAAGAAATGTTGAAAAGTTGTAGGGGTGGTCAACCATGCCATGTATAGGAGGGGGTCATGATTTTATGCCTTTGTTGGGTACATCTTTACAAGATGATTTTGGTGGCAAAAATTCATAGAAATCTACCAAATATTGAGCAAGTTATGGCACTATTAAAAGTAGCAAGGATTTCATTTTTGTGTTTAAAAATGTTTTCAAAAGGTCATTTGGAGCTAGTAGCCAAGACAAGTAAAAGTCTAAATTGAAGGGCAGAAGACTTTGGAAAATTTTCAATTGTTGAACTATCTAACAGTAACTGGATTCAAAATTGACAGTAAACCTAGGTTAGCTTAATCAAGTTTTAAACAACCCGTCCCAGGACTTTATTTACATAATTTTATAGAAAGAAACTAATGGCTTACAGTACATTGCTGTAACTCCTGTGGGGTGATCAAAATGTCTTCCCTTAGTAATTTGCCTTGTAAAGCACATAATTTTTTTTCAGATATTTATTTTATATATTTACAAGTCACCTTTACCTTTTCATACATACATGTATAGAGCCCAAGTAAATGTAACCATGTTTTTTTTCTCAGCTGAAAAGGTTACAGAACTCTTAGAAACGCTGAAAGGAGAATTGAATGACTCGTCAAACAACTTCAACTCTCCGTCATCCAGTCCTTCTTGTCGCTGTGATTGTCATTATGACAGTGATGGCAGTTATGGGAGTTATGACGGGGAAGGCTGTTATGCGTGTTGTGATGAACATGAGAGCAGATGTGTTTATGACTGGCCATTTAGTCGCTATGGAAGGTAGAGTACTATTTATTGCCTTATAATGAAATGCTCAAAGAAATGCACATGCTACATGAGTTCATTATACATGTAACAAGTAGATGAAGCATGCACATGACATACATGTAAGGCACATGCATTATCAAGTTATAATGCACTCAGCATACAGTGTACGTCGCCCTAACTCGCCAATATGAGCGTGCATGCACAATATTTAAATCATAGAACATTTTTATAAAGGAAATAAAAGCCTTTGTTCCTCATGCAATGCATTGTTGAGTTATGTACATGTAAGTACTTGGGAATTTTATAAAATACTTCTCAGAAGTGTGAGAAACACTTCTTGATTGGTTTTTAAAATTCCTGCATTTTTTTCTAACCGTTTGCCAGTGGCTGTTTCAGCAACTAGATGGAGAGCTTTAACTTTAACCACAGACCTTAGGTTAGATTGAAATTCCATCATGCTGAATGAGCTACATTGTACCCTACATGTATTTAAAAATAAAGGCATCTACATTGTACGAGTATCTATCTACATGTTGATCGAAATTAATAAAAATAGATCAATTTTCTTATGATCTTGTGTGCGCGATTTGTCTCGTCCGCCAGTAGTTGAAGAGATCAAAACAAGTTTTGCTAATTTTCCCGCTAAAAATATCCCTAATATGGAAAAAAGGCTTGTTTGATTGACCTTTAAGAATGATGAAAAGGGAGTGACGGAAAAGAGAATACATAGCTAGCTTTGCTTTGCGTGCTTGCTTTAAAACCAACTAAAAGCCACCCAGGTTTGCCTGCATTCGCCAAACTAATCAAATTGTTTTGTTCCAGTTTGTTTGTTGTTTTGGTTGTGTTCATGCATAATCATCTCAAGGTCATACGAAATTAGCTCTAATAATAAAAACAGCTTTTTAATATTTAAACACGATAAAATTACAGCAGAGCTGATGTGGTCATGTTATTACATTATGAAATATTCCAGCATGCTAAGTTCTACATGAACATTGTAGTCCAGGGCTGTGCTCTAGCATTGCACGGGTGCCATTGGTGACTACATTGTATATTGTAACTTTTGACTTTGAGTGGCAACAAAACACCGTAAATTTTATGAAAGTTTTACAATACAAAAATGTAAAATGCAGTTAATGGAGTGTGACGCTCTGAGGCCCCGTGGGGCATGTATTTTTGTAATTGTACATGTACTTCGTCTCGCAACTCAAGTGTATAAAATTAATGTACCTTGTATCCTTCATCTGGGTCTTTCATCTATAGCCCTATTGTAGTAAATGTACGTCTATCAACCTCATTTGGTTATAGCTTAGTTCGCGTTCGCTAAATGGCCGGATTTGTTAAAGCCCCATTCATGTCATATTCTCTATCATGTGAAGTCTGGCATTTGTATGTTACATCCTCGGCCATTGGCCTAAGCATTGTACACTGTCTACATGTACATGTAGCTATAAAAAGCACTGTACAAGGTTCAAAGGCACATTTGCCTTCAGTTGAGTTACTGTTAAGCTCTGTTGGGCTCCCTCCCATTATACATAACTCTTAGACACAGCCTTGCATGCTAACCACCAATCAATTCCTTCATGCCACTAATCATGTTCTGTTTTGATCTCTTGTCAGGTTGAACAGCTTCAGTTTAAGTGATAATGTATCCAATACAGTATCCAAGGCCATGGATTATCTTAAGAGCGATGAACCTGGGCAAGCAGCTGTAGTACTTGATGCCTTGACAGTTGTGCTTTTAGCTGCGGATAATGAGAGGTACAGTGGCCACCCCGTTAATTCAGCCACCTCATTATTATCACATGGCAACTGTTTTTAGCCTAAAGAAAAGTTAAGTCATGTAAACATACATGAGACAAACCTCGTTAATACGGCCACCCCGTTAATGTGGCCAGATTTTGGTGGCACAATGACTGTACATTTATTACAGTATAGCAGGGCTGTCATTAAGGGCCATCACCCAGAGCAACGCCTGTCTCAAATTTTAATGACAGCCCTGGTATAGGGTTGTCAAAAGTACATGTACAGTAGTTGATTGCCGCCGAAAATCCCCACCTACTTTGTTCATGTGTATCAGCCAGCTGCTTTGCTTGGCAGTTAGATCGGAGGAGATGGTATTTAAAAAAAAAAAACACATCCAGTTAATTTCCAAAGTTCAACATCTACTTCAAACTTTTTTGACACCTCGGAGAAGTACTGTACAATAATCAACAGCTGCATGTAATGTCTTTGTCAGCAAAAGGGTTCAATGAAATTATTTATGTAAAACTAATAAATTATGCACATATTTTCCCCTTAGAAATAGATGGCATTATGGACAAGTTAATTCAGCTCTTAGAAGGTTAGTTCCTTTTTTTTTTTTCAAACCACCTCTTCATTTCTCCATGATACCAAAACAATTTTTTAGTCAAATCACCAAAACCAAAACAACATGATCATGGATTGGTTTTTACAACACAAGTTCATGCATGTTTTCTTATGTACAGGTAGATTGATTTTTAATAAGTGAAAGAATGGTACTGTACATGTACAACTGTATGTGCCCGGGGGGGGGGGACTCCCATATAAAAATGACGGGGGTACTCGTCGTACCTTTTAGGGGTCAAAATTTGTAGATTGGTACCGCTTAGGATACTAAAATCTAAAATGACCGCCGTTAGAATTATCGCGGTACCTTTTAGGGTATGAGCCGAAAAAATGTGATAGAATATGACATGTGTTGTTTTAGAAATGGTACCTCTTTAGGGTGTTTTTCAAAAATTTCCGACGAGCACCCCCGTCATTTTTATATGGGAGTCCCCCCTCCCCGGGGTATGTGCTGTACATGTATAATGTTAACCCTGAACTCCCAAGAGTGCCACAAATCAAAATTCAAGAAAAATCACAAATTTCATTAAATTTTTGTAAAATATTGAAGAACAAAGTATGGTACCATGCAATAGTACTGCCAATTAGAGGTTTCACTTGAATGGTCACACCATAGAATTTCGTTGACAGACTCAAAAGTGACAAGTTAGGACTACTTGTATACTATGTACAATTGTCTTCGTTATTGACTCTGGGAGTTAGCCCTTTAACTCTCCCAAATTTCATTTTGTATAATATTGAAAAACCAATGGTACTATGAAGAAGTACTGTTGAAGACATTTCATTTGAATGGTCACACCATAGGATTTCGTTGACAGACTCAAAAGTGACAAGTTAGGACTACTTGTATACTATGTACAATTGTCTTCATTATTGACTCTGGGAGTTAGCCCTTTAACTCTCCCATTTTTCATTTTGTAGAATATTGAAAAACCAATGGTACTATGAAGAAGTACTGTTGAAGACGTTTCATTTGAATGGTCACACCATAGGATTTTGTTGACAGACTCAAAAGTGACAAGTTAGGACTACTTGTATACTACGTACAATTGTCTTCATTATTGACTCTGGGAGTTAGCCCTTTAACTCTCCCAAATTTCATTTTGTAGAATAATGAAAAACCAATGGTACTATGAAAAAGTACTGTTGAAGACGTTTCATTTGAATGGTCACACCATAGGATTTTGTTCACATGCAGACTCAAAAGTTAGAACTAAACTACACTACACCATAATTGTCTCTGGGAGTGAAATGGTTGATAAAAAGATACAGGCGTGAATTCATGGACATGTCGTGGGGGTGGGGATGGGTGTGACTACAATCACGAGTAGCTACAAAATAAAATGTGGAATACTGAATTGTTGTAGTTTGCGAAAGGCTTGGATTGAAGTTCTGATGCATCCGGATCTACCCAAGAATGTGGAGGACAAAGTTAGAGAACGGATAAAGAATGCTATTTGTGGAGCTTTAATATGTTCATCTGAGAGTACAGGCTTGAAAGTGTAAGTCAAATTTACTGAGGATATTTGGGCAAAATACATGTACATGTACATGTAGCTCCCCCTTATAATTCCGGGGGGGGGGGGGGGGGGGGGGGGTGTACATGTATACTCCCCTTAATGGGGGTGTGCATCCTGGCAGGGTATGGTTTTCAGGTTTTTGAAAAGAAACTTCACAACAAGCTGAATTTTAACAACAACAACAACAATTTTATTTCATTATTAATATAACCAGTATTTGCTGGTGCTGACTTCTGTTGACTTCAGCATTGATGCCGAGTTTAGTTGCACTACAACAAAGACAGTGGGACAATTTGTAAACATGTTAGGCATGGTCTCAAAAATCAGAATTTTGTCTGAAACAGGGTGGGAAATTCAGAGAGTTGTCTTAAACAGGGTCAGTGTTTGATTGCTCTGAACACACTTTCCTTCCTGGGCATCTGTTGAGTACTCCCCACCACCACCACCCTCCCTACCCTCCCCACCCTCCCTACCCTCCCCAGTTTTGACTCACTGACTTGTGGGGGCAGTGCACAGCTCTTACAGGGTCTTCTCTGATTTGCTGAGAAAACAATAGAACAAACAACACAACAATGGACCCTAGCCCTGAAAACAATAGAGCTGCGTGATACCCAGGTCCAATGAAATTAGAGGTTGTTAAGAGCTGTGTGGTACTGTACACTGTATCTAGACTTGTGGCTCAGCTTTACTACTCCTTTTAGACACCCAAAACCTGGAATGTACAATTGTGCTGGCGCCTAGTATAAAATGAAGACTAATTTTTCCAAATGCATTTTGTAACAGTCTGTACAAACCTCAGCCTTAATTAAAATCAATAAAAAATTAATTAATATTATTGTACCTTGAATATTATCTACAATTAGGGTCCTTGATATGAAGAAGTGGAGTGATGAATCACTGGTGAAATGTCTAGCAGGGAAATTAGGAGATGACTTAATCACCGAGGATGAGGAGGTGGTTGAAGCTAGAATGGCCTTCTTGGAGAAGAATAAAAGGTACATGTATGTTGTTGGAGTGCGTTGTAATGCATTTTAGTCAGTTATAGACAGTCAATTAGGTAGTAAGAGTAGTCAGTCAGTTAGTTACAGGCTTTTAGCCAGAAATTGAAAAGTGGGCATCCTGAAGATTATTTCCATCATAAATTTTTAAAGGATTAAAGGGAGGGTTTCACGGTTCAGCGCATGTGCAAGCTATGACGTAACCCATTTAATTCCATTGTTTAGACCAATCGGAAGCGAGTAGATAACTCTGGCGAGAAATTTGCTCGTGTAAATGTCTCAGTCAGTCAGCTGATTGAATGGATGATTATACATACCCATGTGCGTGATGGAAGCCACCAGAGTGTAGAATAAATCCTTCGGGTCAAAGGTTTTATTCAGTGTTGACTTGGTCGGTGTAATCAGTTGAAACTTTCCGTGAATTTCGGACAATATGTCATTCGCTTTGTTTGGACTAATTATAGTATGGGATTATTGAAGTAAATGTGAGTGATAAAATTGATAAGAAAGCGAATAAAGCATTTTAATCTGTGCACATGCGCCGAACCGTGAAACCATCCCTTTAAGTGCAATTTTCATGAATTTCTTAAAGTGGATGTCCAGAGGACGCCTGGTTACCCTGCGGGCTAAAAGCTTGGTCAGTTAACCAGTCTGTCAGTCAGTCAGACAGTGTAGTCAGTCAGTCAGTCAGTCAGTTAACCAGTCTGTCATTCAGTCAGTCATTAATTTGGTCAGACACACAGTCATTTACATATAGTCCATCAGTCAGTCAATCACACAACCATTTTAGTCAGTCAGTCAGTTACATGCAGTCTGTCAGTCAGTCAGTTACATGCAGTCTGTCAGTCAGTCAGTTACACATAGTCTGTCTGCTAGCAGTAGGTCAGTCAATGAATTAGTCAGTCAGTCAGTCACACATTCAGTGAGTGAGTCAGCCAGCTTGTTTGTCAATCAGTCAGTTACAATGTACATGTAGTTATCAGTTATGAACTGTAGTCATTCAATACACTGTAAGTCATACGATCACTTTGTTACACCATATAATCCTGCAGTTTAATATCTCATTGCTAGGTTCTCAGATGCCTTGTCGTACATGCTAGGCTGTAAAGTGACTCTGACAAATAGAGGCTTTGGCTATTACAGCTCGGCCGCAAGTGAACAGAAATTAGCAAATATGTCCAGCTACAGACATAAGCTCATACTGTTTCTGGTGAAGACAGGGAAGATCGATCAAGCTCTGAATGTAATCACTTTGCCACAGACAGCAGAACTACCTAAAGAGGTGTTGACCAATACTACTCCCAAAGGTCAGTCGCATGTACACTGTACCTTTTACAAGTCATGCTTCTTTTGAATGCCAGGCACCCTGGAGGCTTGTCTCCCATGAAATTTAAGAATGTTTATAGAACAGGGTTTGCACAGTCTTGAAAAGTCCTTGAATTTTAGAGGGAGTCCTTGAAAAGTCTTTGAATTCCATACATCCCTGAAAAGTCCTTCAATTCCTTTATAAGGTCTTGAAAAGTCCTTGAATTTTCTCCAACATGTCATAAAGTCTGTAGGAGTCGAAGAAAAGTTGCATTGTGTAGATTAGGGTTAATTCTTCCTTTTTATGTTGTGAAAACCACCTACACACTAAAAAATATAGCAAGAAAGGCAAATCCGAAATGTGAGCCAAACTGCGAGCCGAAACCAGATTGACCAGAGGTTGTGTGTATGACTTGTGATGCTCTTGTGCATCATCGCAGAAGATGGAGGAGAAACTCCTGGCATTAAAAACCTGTTAATTTAGAAGGTGCATATGATTTATATTATTTAACCTGTAACGTTACATTCATTGGAGGGTCCTTGAAAAATAAATTCGGCTCTTGAAAAGTCCTTGAAAAAAGGTTGCAATTTTCTGTATGAGCCCTGTAGAAAGAGCTTTTTATGAATTTCCTCAAAATGTGGACCTCCATGGCACAACCAGATGGCCTTCTGGTTACTAAAGCAGAGTTACTTTACAGTACTGGATAGAAGTAACCTAACATTGAACTCAGAGCTGAATGCATTGTGCACAAACCACAAACCAGTCTAAAACTTGATATCAACAAAATAAATTTTTGATTGTACAGCTGTACCTAGAATTCATTTCATGGATTGCAAATTTTTGACAGATTTGTGGTTTGCATGTAAATGCATTTAGTTTTGAGTTCTTTGTTACATGTAGGTTACTTCTGTCTGGTACTGCATTTTAGAAATTGGCTTATGAGCGCCCACTTGCTGCTACTACTACTAATTAAGTCAGATGCATCCGAGCCTTATGGTAGACTTTCCACACATTACTGTCCTCCATAAGTGCTTTCAGCTTGGTGGTGTTCACAGCTCCTGTGCATGCGTCCGACTTGAGTGTATCGAAGCACACTTGCCCCTGGTCAAATTTAAGGGGCTTCTGTTAATTGATTGATTGATAGTTGATGCCATGTTGCTTTTCACTTTTTAATAAAATTAATGCAATGTAATAAAATATTGTAATATCTTTCAGTTCTTGGAAGCAATGTCAACTATTCACAGTCTACTCTTGGAAGAATGTCATTATCGAGCATGAAAGAAATTCTTAGTGCCATTATCAATGATGGTACATCCAGTTCTGTTGAGCCACAAATTCCTTTGCCACGAATCATCCCTGAGGAGAAAATGAAAAAGGTGTTGGCATTGATACTAACTGGAGCCCAAGTAAACTCTTGTCTCCGTGGTGACACAGCCCTGGAGTGGTATATCAACACATTTTGTGAAACCTCTTTGTCTAATCACCTTTCCAAGAATGTAAGACAGGTTTGTATAATTATTGCACAACATGGTTGGTAACTTAATTTTGACAGCACTCGCCATTTAGATAGACAGATGATAGATAGTTCATTCAGTCAATACAGATACAGCCAAAAGGCTGAATTGCGTAAAATCTTTATAATAAAATTTATGATATCATTTAAAAATTATTTAAAATTAGTATCAGAAGAAACTAGATAGACAGATAGATAACTTTAGTTCAACTTTGGTTGGTGAGGTTGATTGGACTTCTAGCAAGATTATGCTAATTTACCGAGAAAAATAATATACATTGTAGAGCAATAAGAAAAATGAAATTAAAGTGTTACAAAAAAACCATACTAATTCTTATTTACATTTGTATATTTACAATAGATCTTACAGCATTCTTAATTTTTTTAAGTGACTTCATTGAACATAGTGACTATCCGGAAGTGAATTCCAAGCTTTTGAAGCAGTGAAGGCCAAGAGGGATAACAAGCTTGTTTATGCCTCTAAGGGCCGATTTACACGGTGCAACTTTGTTGCATGCGACATGCTTAAAACATGCTTACGGCATGCTTACAACACGAATTACTCTGTGTAAATCAGCTCTAGTCATGTCGTATGCATGCCGTAAGCGTGTCGCATGCAACAAAGTTGTACCTTGTAAATCGGCCCTAAGAGTCTTAAATGTTCTCACAAAAAAAAAAAAACAAGTCTTTCAGAACTACACCAAAAAATGTTCATATACAATTTGTCCTCACCCAAGAAGTACAATTATAGCTGCTTTAGTGTGAGGTTTTGAAAAAAAAAACAGTCCTACATCTACATGACCACATAGCAAAAATTTGAATTGTCCTTAGGCTACAATTTGGCTTTTCAGTCTCTTTTTGTCCCTTTAATTTGAGTTACTCTCCACTGACCTTTTTTTGCCTTTGGGTAAGTGAGGTAACTAATCCTTTTAGCGCCTTTAATTATGGAAACTGTTTAAGTATGTGTTAGGTGTTAAAATAATGTTAGGTGTTAACCCCTTTGACATAATTTTTTTTATTGCTAAGACTCAGTTGTATAAAATAACCATACAGTACATGTACATGTAAGATAAGTGGAGGTTTTATCCCAATGGCTTCTAAAAGTTTATCTCGATCTCTCACTCTTGCAGAGCTCTTGATCGAAAATTGATTAAAAGATTCATTTTCACCAAGAGAACACAAAAAAATCCTGGAAAACTCCTGAATTTCTGTCATCTCTTGGAAGTACTGTACAAACACTGCTAGATGTTACTTTCACCTTAATGGCAACCTACAAACTTACCATAACTGTGACTGAAAAGTTGCTTTGCTGCAGCTTCAAATCCCCAAGTGAATTGCTTTTACTTGCCTGCCCAGGATGTCATAGGCCTTAGATTTTTTACAATGTATTTTGGTATACCTTTGTGTAAATGCAGTCCTCTCACTATAGGGTAATCTTTGCTGACATCATTGTTTGCTATTATAACATTTTTGTTTTAAATTGAATAGTCATTTATTAAAGAGGCTGAGCAATTTGTCAGCAAAGCAAAGAACAGACTTCTTGCCCCAAGTGAGATCAAGCCTCCATTCAATGGCGTATTCAAGGTACTTACAACAATTAAAAATTAAAAATGCAGTTTAAAGCTACAAGCTTGTTGAAGTGTGTATGGAAACATGAACCCCTTAACTCCCACTTGCCAAACATCAAAATTCAAGAAAAATCCTCAATATTTCATTTCATAAAAATTAATATTGAAAAGCAAATGGTACTGTGGAAAAGTACTGCCAAAGAGGTTTCATTTGAATGGTCACACCATACATGTAGGTTTTCGTCGACTGACTCAAAAGTTAAAACTACATGTACATTACAGGTATGTACATTACCATCATCGGGTATATAACGAACTCACAATTGGCCATCTATCCATGTGGCTTGATAGCTCAGTGGATAGAGCATTGCACCGGTATCGCAAGGTCATGGGTTCGAATCCCGTTCAAGCCTGAATTTTTTTTTCAGGTTGCATTTCAACTGCTCAAGTTGAGAGCACACTGTGAGGATCACAAAATTTCACTTATGTACATGTTGTAGTTCAATTTATGTTATACATCAAACACGAGGAAGAGTGTTTCATCAGGATATCCAAACACTAAGAAGTGGGTTGAAAAATGAGGTGCAGTCAAGTTTTTTAACCCACTTCAAGGTGTTTTGGATACCTGATCAAACACTCTTTCGAGTGTTTGATATATCTTCTCAAACTGATCATTAAATGCGGAGAAAATGAAGGAATAAAATCGCCAAAATCTATGCAAATTAAGACCGGGTATCCAAACCTTCTTCGCGGTAGTGATTTCCTTTGAGTTCTCGTCATGAATTATTAATGAGTTTGAGAACCTTGGTTTTAAAACTCAGTTATTTAATAATTCATAAAGTGACCAGCCAATAAATAACACCCATTCAGGTCAGGTGGATGAGTCTTGATACCCAATGAAACACCAGATCAAGATCTTTAGGGTTTTGATTTCAGTTCAAAACCGTGTTTGATCTCAAATCAAACACTTGCATATTAATGGTTTTGCAACAATACATGTTATTCCACTCAATTTTATAATTACATTTGGAACCTTACATTCCTTTATTGGTCTTCAAATGTAAGCCCTCTCATGTGCCATCTTTCAATTCCGCGTCCAATGCTCGGTGAAACAGAGTAAACCTTCAAAACAATAATCTGAGTATTATAATTGGAACTTCAACATGACATCGACATTTTAATTTAAAAACAAAATGGACCATTTTTCTCACCTTCAGTCACCATTATCAAGAGGATTTAATGCTTCGGCACCTTTTTTCTCTTTTAGAAAGCGTCGGATACCACATACATGTATTATGCCATAAACAGTCTTCGGTGGATATCTCTCCCCCAACTTTTTGGCCACGTCCATGACAAATTTGCTAAGCCAATAATTCAAACTCAATGCGTCCATTTCTTCAATACGAGCAGAAGGTGACATAATCTCGTGTAAATCATAGTCCTTAAACATTGCTCCCGAATCTCAGAGAACGGGAACTTAACCGTCCGAGTAGTTTGCCATTCGTAGAAAATGGATGTTGCCCATTTGTTTTTTATATTTCGTTGACGGGGGGAATAGCTTTCGTCGGACTAGATATTCTTCTTCGACAACCATTTTGGCCTTCCTAAACTGCGACGCTTCTGCTTCGCACATGGTCTCATACCAAATGGTGAAACACAACAAGCTCAATAAAGTTATGCATGTGACGGCATTTGAAAAGGACAAAGCCAAAAAAACTAACACTGAATAATTCTGTATTGTTTCATTTGAGAAGCCAGATCAAAAACTTGTGCTTTGGGTTTCATTGGGGCATCCAAACACCTTGAAACAATAAAAGCACTCAGCCGAAGCGGCCTCGTGCTTTTATTGTTTCTCGGTGTTTGGATGCCCCCATGAAACTCTCGCACTCATTGCTGATCTATTACTTCACATTTTTTGTTTTCCATTGTTCTCTTCTATGTTAATATATGATAATGAATTCATACAGTATGAAACAAAGGAAAATAAAAATTGAACCAAGAATAAAATTGAGAACCACAACATACATTTGTACGCTCAATTATTTCTTAGTGTGTATTAAATATTTCTCTCGTGTTTTCCCAGGTGTTTGTTGTAGAATTATTTGCGGCCCTTGCTGTTGGTCTGTCTGGTATGACCACCTATTATCAAGCATACTCGACTACAGGCACTCTGCAAGTCTTTAAGAGAAAGGTGAAACAAAGCTCTTGAAAATTTAGTCAGCCTTTTTGGCAATTCATCATACCAACCAACCACAGGGCTTTCCATACTGTTTGTGTGGTGTGTTTTGAATCTGTAATGGCAGTATTGTTTTATCAAACTAGCCTCTTTAAAGACGAAATTTAAGGCTTTTAACCCTTTAAGCCCTAAGAGTGATCAGCATGAAATTTCTCCTTGTAATATCGATGCCTTATCAATCAAAAAGGTCATGAGAATTAAGGATGTGATCACACAAGATGAGTTCTCTTAATATCTAAACAATTTCTCCCCAATACTTCTATAGGAAATGTATAGGGACAAGAAATGAGAATTTATATTGTGATATTAGGGCTTAAAGGGTTAAACCAATCAAAATAATGAAATGAAAACTCTCAAAATCACTCCCATGTTGTTTAACTTTTATTTTGGTGATTTGTGGCTCATTTAAGCCGTATTTTCAAATGGTAAAAGTAGAGAAAGAAAATCTCTACTTTTAAGTGGAAACATGAGTTTGAAAATACCACTTTCATGAGCCACAGATTGCCAAAATAAACACAGCAAAACAAAGTTAGACAATGCAGTAGCGATTTGGAGAGTTTTCATTTTCATTGGTTTTAAGAGTCCTAACTTGCGCCTTTCGTGAGGCCATTTTTATAAACAGATACAGCCAAATGTTACAGGTGCACAACACACCACACAGTCAGAGGACGGCAAGCCTGTGTTCCAACATCTTGATCATCCACATCTACAGTCACCACATTGTGATTTACAAACAATAGAGCAGTTTTCATTTGAGTGTTGAAAGTAATTACATGATTGCTTTGGTTTTGCATTGCTACGCTTTGTGATTGGCTAAAAAATCTCGCGCCACTTTCTTGACCAATCAGAAGTAAAACCAAAACCAATTGTGACTTGCTCACACATGTTTTCCCCGCCTGGCGCCGCTGACATGTAATTGCTTCAAGCTCTGATTGGTTCATTGGATTGTTTACGACTGCTGTGATTGGTCAGAGTAATTACTTTGGTTTTGGTTTTAGGACACTCAATTGAAAACTGCTCTAAAGAAAGCTATCATATGAAACCACACAATGAAGAAACTTTTTCGTGACATTGTAAATGTTATAAAGTTATTAAGTTATTTCATGCTTTTCTGTATCATTTCAATACTTATCAATGTTATTTTAATACTATCCACAGAATTTGCCTTGGGCGTGTGTCTCTATGGTACTCTCGCCCACCATGGCTAACAAGATCACTCATACCATGCTTACGTTTGTGGTGGACAATCTTATAAAACCTCTAGGGAGTAACTGTATTCCTCTTGAAGTCTACCAAAGGTCTGTACAGGAATCAATGCTCATTGAATGCAAATGTTTTTAAATATGATACAAGTATAGATCTACAATAAATATTATTAATATTAATAATTTATGGTTTTCCTATATTCATATTCATAGTGTGTAAAAAATTATCCTAGAATACATGTTATCTCAAGGTAACATAAATATAATAATATTATATTAATATTTTTCTTTCAGTTGGATTAAAAAGGTGCCAGATATAAATGGGATTGAGAAAAATTTTGAGATTGCACTTTACATGTTGAAAGAAGGGAAAAGGAAACCAGGTGTGTTCTTATCACTCAATCAAAGGATTTTCTATGTACATGTATTAATAGTAAAAATTATGTAAATTTGATGGTTAAGTCTACCGTGGAGGTCATAAGTACTGTGTACATGTATGTAGTACTACTATGTATGTAGCAGTGTTCTCACCAAGCCGCGGCTTGCGGGATTCCCGCAAAATAAATTGAGATGGCGCACCAAAAGCCATGAAGATGTGCCCGTTAGGGCGCAGGAGCAAGCTTTGAGTCAAACAGACTTTTGAATGTTAATGGTCAATCAAACACCCCAGAATTTTGCTCGTTCAAATGAATAAAAACATTTATCAAAACATTAAAGACTTCAATTTTATTGCCTTTTCCCTCATTGGTCACACGTACGTGATTTGAGCATTCCCACCCCCCCCCCCCCCCCCCCCCCCCCCCCAAAAAAAAAAAAAATACAGTTTTGACAAATGTACATGTAGGTAAAATTTACACACATTAATTTTATACAGAAACACTTAGTAGTGTTTCTGTATAAATGTGTGTTCGATTGTCAAAACTCAACATTGCTTGGGGGAAGGGGATAGGTTATTTCACTAGCATCTTGGTAGGTGTCCCAACACTTATGACCTGCATTGAAGGTAGAAACATGTCATGTTTAAAGCTGTGTTATGGTAATTGTGAATTACATTCAATTTATATTGATGCTTTTCCCTTTAGGTTCCTCTTTATGCAATGATGCGGTGCTACTAGTAAAGGACATCATCGGAATTATGGATGCCTGTTTAAATGTAAACAAGAGCTACAGCTCAAATAAAGATAATCTTGCTGTAGTGCTCAAGAGAATGAAAAAAGAAGTGAGTTGCTGTTTGTCCTTCATCTTTGCCTTGCACATGCTTAAGCCTTGCTCTTATAATTATTATGCTGCCGACATGCCTGTGTTTCAGCGTAACATGCATACCATGCCGCCTGGGTTTATTGAGACAAAAAATGACACTACTGTTTACAGGCAACTGCAAAATGAAGTTGGTCACATGCTAAGATGATGACAACAAACAATCTAAAACTGATTGAAGGGATGGTTTCATGGTTCGGCACATGTGCACAGATTAAAATGCTTTATTCCCTTTCTTACCAATATTATCAGTTAAAAAAAAACACGCACATTTACTTCAATAATCACATACTATAATTATTAGTCCAAACAAAGCAAAGGATGATCAAAATTCACAGAAAATTTCAACGGATTACACCGACAAAGTCAACACTGAATAAAACCTTTGACCCAAAGGCTTTATTCTACGCTCCGGTGGCTTTCATGGCGCACATGGGTATGTATAATTATCCATTCAATCAGTGAACTGACCTTAACATTTTCATGGGCAAATTTCCTGCCAGAGTTATATATTCATTCAATTCAAATGGACAGACTGCAAATCACAGTAGTTGCTAAAAATATATATCTATCTCTGTGTCGTAACTGTTCATCAGTAGGATGCCTAAAATGTGTGCAATTCTACAATTGGTTTCGGCTCCATTAAATCCTATACCAATTGCAGAACATTTTAGGAGGAGCCACCCACAATGTGAGCACTTTACTCACATATTAGCATATTACTCACTTCCGATTGGTCTAAACAATGAAATTAGATGGGTTACATCATAGCTTGCACATGTGCCGAACTGTGAAACCCTTCCTTTAAACTGTTACAAAGTGTCTGGTACTACATCTGATACCAAAAAGACTTACATTTTCAGGTTTTAAACTGTTGGTGTAAATAGCCTCCCTTAAATTTAAGACTGTAAGATAAAAGAAAGTGCATGTACTGTAAGATCAAATATTTGCAGCAGATATCCACACAGTTCTGCTACTCATAATTCTGTATTTTCCTTATAATCCCTATATATGTAATAGATTCACCTGTAAGTATAAAATGAACTTACATGTGTATTTCTCGTTAATTTGTTGTTGTCAGTTTGGATTTGCTCTAAAGGATGATGAATGGCGAATGACAAGCTTCTGTTTCAAGAATGATCCATCTTATGCCAACTTTAAAAGTGTTGAGAACACATGCAAGTACGTAAGAACCCATGTTTTTTTTTTCAGTAGAGGTAGAATGTCAAAAAATGTGGTTGTTAATTGTGTTGGTTTGAAGTGATACATGTAGCTTTTGTGTCTTATTTCTCTCGCAATGTGGTCACTGTAGATGTGGAACACAACGTTTTGACAGCTTACTGCTGCTCTTCCTTAGGTGATGGAGTTGACTGGTTGTGTAACAGTCCAGGGCTTGAAAAAAACTTAAATTCTAGCTTGCCCTTTGGTCAAGCAACTCTCAAAAATTGTTTGCTCTGGGCAGTTACGTGCTTGCCAAAGTTTAACTTTTTGTTTTAAATTTAGTTGGCAGACATTTGTCTCGGCCTTGCCCATTGCCCATTTTTTCACATAAATTTACATTCACAGTGATGGGAAACCATTGTGAATTATAGTATTAGATTACATTAGATTAGATTGGGCAAGTGAGCAGTTAAAGTTACTTGCCCCACAGGAAAATCTACTTTTTTCAAGCCCTGAACACTATGTATCACTCTGGTTGTTTGTGATTGGTGGATTTGGATACTCGTTATTCCAGTTAGAAACAGTTTCCTTGAAGGTCTGCGATGACACCGATGAGCTGTTTTATTTTAAAAATGGGCATGCATGCTTCAGGAATTTCAATTCCATCCTCAATTTACATTGTTAGGGCAAAGTCATGAATGGCCTCATGGACTCTACGGGTGTAACAGTATGAGCTGTGGCTACATGTATGTTTGCATGCTACAGTTAGCATGCTATGGCATGGCACAACTGTACAGTTAGCATGCTATGGTAAGCACCCTACAGGTGTACATGTACCAGTCAGGTGTGGCTAACAAACCTGATAATGTCGGTCTCATTAGCAATGCTTTGAAACTGTGAACTGTTTGAGTATGCGCAAGGCATAAGTCTCTTTGATCTCTTACTTACAGGAAAGAGAAGTGGCCGCAATTAAGAACATCAATGATTGACTTTCTTAAACAGCGTCGTACGTAAGTACATTGTTTATGTCAGTGGATAGAGAGGTTTTCACTAGACTGTTATAAAACCAAAACCAAAGTAACGACTTTGGCCAATCACAACAGCTGGCGCCAAGCATGGGAAAATGCATGCAACCAAGTGACAATCCTCGGTAGGAAAAAAGATGGCGACTGGTACATTTACCCATAATTCTTAGCACACAAAAACCTTAACAACGTTCATAAAAATGTAAAGAAAAGTTATAAAATCTTCAAACCTAGTCTACACATTGTCCTTAGTACTGGAACAAATATTGTACAAAATTGGCTTTCTTTGTGCCTTATGTGCTGTGTTAGGTCCGCACGATATTGTGGTAAAATGAACAGCCGCCATCTTTTTTCCTATGGTGGATTAGTTTTGGTTTTATTTCTGATTGGTTAAGAAAGTGATGCTAGATTTTTTAGCCAATCACAAAGTGTAGCAATGCAAAACCAAAGCAAATGCAAAATACTTTCAACATTTAATTGAAAACCACTTTAATTTCATAGTCTTGCTATGTCTTTACAGAAAGGTTGAGAATTTTTAATTTTATAAGCGTTATGGCCCATTGGATCACCAGCTTCCTTTACAGAATGAAGCGATGTAGAGTAGCCACTGTAATTAGAGCACTGGTCACTTGTACATGCTTTAGACCACTAAAACTCCTATACACTGTTTACATTATTTATTGGTGGAAGTCCGATACAGAAAAACATTTATTGACACCTTTTTTAAAGTGGCCTAAAGACTCATTCCGGAAAGTACCACTTTAGCTAAAGCTACGCCTTAGGTAGTCAGTTAGGTAGTCACTATTTCAGGGAATGGAAAGGTTGGCGTCATGCGCATATGGCGCATAATGTCATAAAATGACGCATTGTAAAGTCACTTACCGGGTCCCAAGATGTGTCACAGTGCATGATATGCAATGAGAGAGTCATGAGAATTAGCATGTTTGAACGGTATTAGTTTTGTCTTTTCCACATTTGTCCGTCAATAGTCACTACGTTTCTCTGCACGTTAGTCGTTCGTACCATGTCAGTGTTTTCTTTTTTATCTTTCTCTGTACTTTAGTATGTTCGTACGGTATTAGTTTTGTCTTCCCCACATTTCTCTGTATGTTAGTACATTTGTAGGTAAAACTTCAATGGCCCATACTTTTTGGAAATGGCCCATAACTTTTTAAAGTAAGGGGCTATAGACCCATTCGCCTGTTTTGCCTTCCCAATCTCTGCTATTTTGATTGGCATTATTGTCTTATGTAAAACTTGAAGCTCAAGAGAAGGGGGGGGGGGGGGGGGGGGGGGGGGGCGCTTAAAAGAGCATTTACAGTATCTAAGTATCCTATCTACATGAAAGTATCACCAAGTGTGTAAAAATCAATTGCTCCTGCATGCTTATGTAATAATTGTGTACTATAAGTAAAGGTCACTACATAAGTACTTACTGCTGTTGAATTCCCTTAATAACGTCTTCCTCGTTTATTTTCATATCCTATCTGTAGATCTCACACAGGGTGTTGTGTTGATGTTTTTGCCCAGTGCTTGATGTTCAGTGAAGTGAAACTCACACTAACCGCGACTGGTTACGTCAATAATTATTCCAGTATCTGTGACAAGGTACACTGTATTACAACTGTAATTTTCAGTTTTGTAAACAGGGGTCAATTCAATAAAACTTTTACATGTGTAATTACAAGTGTTTCAGAGGTTGAGAACAATAGCTACACTTGTAAATTACACTTGTAAAAGTTTTATTGAATTGACCCCAGTATACTGTAGAATTCCAAAGGAACAGCCCTGTTACTTTCAGATTTAGCAGGCCAAAGGGTAACCATTGCTATCAGATGGAGTTGTATTTATCATGCGATTCCAGGAAAAAAGTAAACAAAAGCGTGTTTAATTTTGCGATTTTCCCATTTCTTTAATCTCCCAAGTCCTAAAAGAATGTTTAGAAAATAGCTATATATAGAACACTTACCAAGACAAATATCAAGAGTTACGCGCTTTTTACTTTTACGAGCTGACGTCGTCAATGTTGCTAAGGTTCTGGAGTCAAGGCGCCGAAGATTTTCTCAACCTTTATAATTTATGTATTGTTTTCTTATACGGTATAATATGGTATTAAATTTTGCGATTTTTATTTTTGCGCTCTCTTTTTATTGCGATTTTTTCCAAAATGTGAAAATCGTGAAATTTAGCGAGAATAAGGTAAGTTCGTGCAAATCTAGAAACATCTTATTTGGAATGGATTTGCTGTATATCGTGCATGGTAGGAACCATACATCTCTTTCATAACGGCTGCCAATTTATTTATTTTTTCACATGTATGCTTTAATATTAACCTCACTGGCCTCATTCGAGAGTAAAAAAATATTTTGAATTTTTCACACGCTAACAAGGCCGCTAAGACTGATGAACAGAACAAGGAAATCGGCCGCCATTTTGAAAGAGGTCTATTTCTGTGAGTGTGGTACCTTTTTTCTTCAATTGTTTTATTTTTTTTTTAGCTTATTGTAATCGAGAGGTTTGCTATTTCCAGATAAAACAGACACTTCCAAAACTAAAGAAAGATGATGCCTGTCGATTTGTGGATGTTTGTGCAGATTGGCTGGGAAGCACTTTGTGTAATGCAGGTTTTCGAAACTGGCGTCATGGCTACACATCCGTAAGTATATTTCTTAAAAATTGTCTTCCTCGTTAGAGAATTATTGCAAAACAATATCAAATGGCTCTAAAAGCCATCTCATCAATACGAAACAATGCACAGTCAGTCAGTCAGTCAGTCAGTAACGGCACTCAAAGGTGGGCCCTTATAAGAAACAGGGCGCTTATTGGAAGGAGGGCACTAAATCAAATCATTATGTACAGTAGTTGTCAGCTTATGATCCATGCATTGTGTACAAGCCTTGTTCTGATTCAGCTTATATTTGTTAGATTCCTGAAGCAATGTTGTCCTGCCTCAAGGCAATTGCTGATGTCAAAATGCAGACCTTTACTAATACCCTGTCAGCTGCAGTGCATGAAGTGGCTGGTGTGAGTGTATTGCTTATTATTATTATTATTATTATTATTATTATCATTCTGAAAAACGTTCAAAACCCAACAGATGGTTGTGTTCTTTATTGCTGTTTTAAACTCTTAGGGGTCGCAGTCTTGGGTTCTTATAAGTGCATTTCGATCCATTTTGTTTGTCTCTGTTTTTCAAGGTTCGTTTGCTTAATGTAGCTATGATTAACAGCAATGCAAAACAATCATATGTAAGGCCTTGAATTCCCTAGTTTAGTTTGTAGTGTGCGGCAAATTCCGATAAGCTTACAACGAGATCGGATCGGGCGATATCTGGTAATGCTAGATCTCAGAATTGATCCTGATAAAAAATAGGTGTCCTAAGACAAAAAAAAAATGGCTAGTCTACGGCGGCCTTTAAGCTTAACTTGTAGACCACAACCCAGCCCCATGCCCAACCACCCTCTGTGGATAAGTATTACTCCTTTAAGTCTGAATACTCTTGAACTGGTTACAATAGCAACAAAACATTATAAAAACAATATATATTCCTTCCTGGGCCTCAAAAATCCAATCTTAAGATTCCTAATGGCTGGAGACTGAAAAGTACATGTACATATAGATAAGCGATGGTTAGAGCAGAATTATTTGTTTAGTTGACTATTTCTGTTGTTATCTCGTTTTTTATAGCTGTTTTGTAACAATACTGTTTCAGCAAAGCATCGGAGCGACCTTGAACGGTGGTTGAAGGACATTAAGGTATTGATGTAACCATTACAAGTACCTCTTTTATTTAAGTCTAAAGAAGGTATAAACTTAATTGGAGTGAATAAGGGGGGAGGGGGACTTAATTGGAGTGAATAAGAGGGGAAGGGGGACTTAATTGGAGTGAATAAGGGGGAAGGGGGACTTAATTGGAGTGAATAAGGGGGAAGGAGGATTTAATTGGAGTGAATAAGGGGGAGGGGGACTTGATTGGAGTGAATAAGGGGGGCGGGGGACTTAATTGGAGTGAATAACAGGGGAGGGGGACTTAATTGGAGTGAATAAGGGGGGAGGGGACGAAGTAAACATGTTAGAGGCTGCTTTGTGACCATGGAAACAAAGACAAGTATGATCTGCACCACACTTGAGAAGGCACTTGACCAATAAAAAAAAAAGCTAACTGAAAGACACATGCACGTCATGTGCACAAAACATTAACAGTAATTGACAACTGATGTTTCAAGTGATGCACCTTGTCATCAGGTGTGAATTCTTATTTTCAAAACTGTTACCTGATAATCTCAAGTGGACTTGAATCAAATGCTTACTTGAGATATACTTGGATTCTAACCAAATGGGTTCAAACTTGGATTGTAAACCAAATAATTACAGTCAAACCTCTATTAAGCAGTTACCACGCAGCTCTTAACAACCTCTAATTTCATTGGACCTGGATATCATGCAGCTCTATTGTTTTCAGGGCTATGGTCCTTTGTTGTGGTGTTTGTTCTATTGTTTTCTCAGCAAATCAGAGAAGACCTTGTAAGAGCTGCGTACTGCCCCCTATTAAGCGGTCACCCTCGGGGAATAGCCAACTGTCCGCTTAATTGGTGACTGCTTAAAAGAGGTCAAGTTTACAGTAAATATGGGAAACGATTTAATTCCGGGGATTAGTTAAGTGACCGCTTAATAGAGGGTGACAGCTTAATAGAGGTTTGATTGAATTTAACACATAATTTTCTCGGCAGAACTTGTACAGAAGCAAGGAACAACTAACTGAGTGGAGCTGGGCCTTTCATTTCCTCACTACAGGAAAGATCAAACGAAAGCCTACTGTTATCAGGTATTCTTTATTTACAACAACTACTGCCATCTCGTTTATGCGATTATAAACTGGCTGCCAAATCATTTATGCGACTATAAACAAAAACCAAGCATTATTTTTGCAGTCAAGTTGCACCAACTGGCACTTAAGATAATAACACAAACATTTTTTTTAAAAAAACACGGAGAAATTAACCTTCGGCTGAATTTATTAATAAGCCGATTTCGTCCATTACAGTTTATGGTTGAAACGTTAATTTCAGAACAGTTTGGAGAACCCAATCGATTGTAAAATTAGTTAGTTCGAGCAGGATGATTTACATTTTTAACACTTAAAATTAACAGTTCACAAATGATGTTTGTTTTTTCACAGGCAACTAAAGAACAGCAGTGTTCTTATGTCTGGGACTATTCCTTATCACCAGTTGATTAAGTTACCAGTTGCAAGTAATACAGCAACCAACACCTCCAATGTTAAACCAGCTCAAGGTACTGCGGTGCGAACACAAGCTGTTAACATGGCTGCATCCACACCAAAGAACATCCTCAATGCTAAACCAGCTCAAGGCACTGCAATGCGAACACAAGCTGTAAACATGGCTGCATCCACACCAAAGAACATCCCCAATGCTAAACCAGCTCAAGGCACTGCAGTGCGAACACAAGCTGTTAACATGGCTGCGTCCACACCAAAGAATATCCCCAATACTAAACCAGCTCAAGGCACTGCAGTGCGAACACAAGCTGTTAACATGGCTGCGTCCACACCAAAGAACATCCCCAATGCTAAACCAGCTCAAGGCACTGCAGTGCGAACACAAGCTGTTAACATGGCTGCATCCACACCAAAGAATATTCCCAATGCTAAACCAGCTCAAGGCACTGCAGTGCGAACACAAGCTGTTAACATGGCTGCATCCACACCAAAGAACATTCCCAATGCTAAACCAGCTCAAGGCACTGCAATGCGAACACAAGTTGTTAACATGGCTGCATCCACACCAAAGAATATTCCCAATGCTAAACTAGCTCAAGGCACTGCAGTGCGAACACAAGCTGTTAACATGGCTGCATCCACACCAAAGAACATTCCCAATGCTAAACCAGCTCAAGGCACTGCAACACCACAACAGGCTGTTTACATTTCCGCATCCAGACCAAGCAACACTTCAAATGGTAAACCTGCTCAAGGCAATGCAACGCCAAAACAAGTTAATGCGGCTGTGTCCACACCAAACAACAATTCCAATGCTAAAGCTACTCAAGGAAAGGCGACAACACAAGCTGTTAACATGGCTGCATCCACACTAAACAACACTTCTAGTGCTAAACCCACTCAAGGAAACCCGAGCACTTCTCAGTCAACAAGAGTTGTTTTAGCCCCAATACAATCTGTTAACGTTGCAGCATCCATACCCAAACCTCAAGGCTCTTTATCCGCAGTGAAAATATCCGAGAACAGGGTGCAGATACAACTGAGTAATGTTAACACTTCTGCGTCCACACCAAACAGCACGGCACTGCCTCAGCAAGTAATAAGACTCCCTTCATGTGCAACCAACCTTGTGGCTAATCTGGCTAGTAATAATAATACTGTCCAAAATGTGATAATTAGAGTACCCCAACATACTACTAAGGTATCCACTACACCCGCTAGTCCAGCAAGTAATGCTGTGCCGTGTTCTGCAGCACCTGCAGACACGCTTGTGACCACTGGGCCCAACACCACTGGAGTGTCTTTGGTATCAAGTGCCTCAAAAACAGTTTCCACTCCTGCTTCTACTTCATCAACGGTAACACGCTCAGTGACTTCAGCCGGTTCACGAGGGAAACGCTCTTGAGCTCTTTTGGACATAACATCGCCTGCTGTTTAATCAACATAAAGTGTACGTTAAAACGAACCTGCTGTTCGCATTTTTTGGTCAGTTGGGTTGCTAGGTAACATGTAATCTTAGCTCATTTTCAGTAGCGAACATTACAAAAGGCTTGTACCATGTCGTAACACGCTCCGTGTTGCTGCTTCCGAAGAAAATGAAACCAGAAAACAAAGTTAAAAGAAATAATTAGTTCTGTTTGTGCAGTTGCAAATGATAAGAGACAAAAGTTACGTTTATGAATTTTATGACATTGTAAAGAGATCAGTAAGATATTAGTTTTGCCATGGTTATAAACAGAGTTGATAAGATACTGTTAATTATTATTTCAATGTAAATTCAGAAGTGGGATCTTTAATATTTCAAACAAAAACATCAAATTACAATAATAACGTGGTTTGATGAATGATCTTGGTGACATTTTAATCCTTAGTTCAAATTTCAACATTTTCAAACTCCGAAATAAAGTCATGTTAAAGAGAATTTATTTTTAAGTAGAAGCTTTTCTAGAGTCAGGGTACATGTCATTTCATAACGAAAATCGACCCCATACCTAAGTAGATTCATTGATCAAAAGTTTAACAAGACCTGTTTCAGTTCTAATAAATGGTTATTCCATTTTAAAGGAAAACTTTGCTGTATGTTGAATTTCTCCGACTTCCTTTTACGTTTCCTCATTCAGCTGTCATGACATCCGAGGTACACCGAGACTCGCAGCCAGGCGCTACTTACCGTGATGCCACGCCTTCGTCAACCCACTACCCCCATCCCCCTCTTACCCTCCATTCCCACCCTTCCCCGTACAAGGCAACACATTTGCGAGTTTCACCGCGCGCACGCGACACGAGATTTTCTTCCAGAAAAGGTCGACACAATCGGAGCATTATATTTAATTTGTTTTATTAGTCATGTAATCAAATCATTTTGCATTCATTTACATAATCTGAAATAGGGCAATAAAACTGTTGCCTTTTTATGCGTCCGAGCCAGCTGTTATTGGCTGTTGCTAAGTAACGCGAAGCATCCACGGCAACAAAGTGATCCATATTTTTTAAACCGAGTACTCCCACTATCAGTTCAAACACAGGAAAACCAAGCTTACTCTTATAATAAGCGTGGACTTCCTGTGGTTGAAATAGCCCATTTCTGAGTTGTCTTTGGCCTCTTCTAAACCGACGCCAAGCGCAATCCATTCATTTAGATAAAATTTTATTTTCATATGAAACAAAACTCATTCATATCATTGGTTTTGCACTTGATCTCGATTTGAAAAAGAGGCTAAAGGCAACACGAAAAAGGGGTATTAGAATAATTACAATAAGAGTTGAGGATTTGCCACAAAAAAAAAAACGTTTACTCTTTCGACTTACGAGTACATCAACCACGAGGGCGAGGATAAGTGTTTCATGTAAAATGTCAAGCACGAGGAAGAGATCCAAACACTGATAAGTGGTTTGAAAAAACGAGGCACATCCGATTTTTTTTTTTAAAACTCACTTAGAGGTGTTTGGATACCCGATGAAACTCATTTAATACGGATAAAACGAAGGAATAAAATCTTTGTTCGCACTTGATGAAATTAATGAGTTTGAGAACATTTCCATGTTTCATACGGCAAGAAACAGACAAACGCAAAGACAGTGTCAAAGCAAGGCGCGCAGTAGTTCTCGGACATTACCAACTATTAGCAAATGATCTACCTCTGCAGTTACCACGGTGGTATGAAACGGCAATTTTTTTTCTTTATTGCAGAAGGCTGTCGTGACAGTCTTCGCATTGTTTCGTGATAGTGGATGTTACAGTCGGCAAATCCGCGTGAAGAGCCCGAAGGGTTCCGACTCTCATTGCCAAATCGAAAAACTGAAGGATTACTATATTCACTCGAATAAGCACCACGGCGCTTATTACATTTTTCGACTTGTCGATGCACCGGTTATTTGAGGGCGGCGCTTATTTAAAATTTGTCATTTTCGAAAAAAAAACAAAAAAAACAGTACTACTTATTTGTTAATAGCAATCTTTCTGTTTCTTTGTTTTGTTGAGAAACGATAACAAGAGTATTCCAGGGGCGGCGCTTATTCGGGAGCAGCGCTTATTGGAGTAAATACGGTAATCACGTCAGCTCTTTAGGACTGATTACTAAGCGACAATCATGCCGAAACATCACTGTATCGGGTTATTATAGAGTGGTCCAAGAAATGAACGTTTCGAGCGTCTAATTTTATTTCAATATATTTCTCTCATATCAGATCCCCTGGGTCTAGTGAACAGTAATTAACGAAACCGCCAGTTTATTCAGAGTTACCAACGACTGTAACGTAAGTTCATTTTTTGCACCATTTTGTTTCACGCATAGTACCAAACGTAGACGTGACAGCTGCGTACGAGTCACGCAATAAAAAAGATCAAGCGTGATGGTGCCCAACATGAATGACGTGTGTCACGCAATACCAGTGACCCATTGAGTGTGTAACGTAACGCAACGACAACGGTGCCAGAAACCGCAAGCACCATGGAGATATTTCTCCAGAGGGTGATTTAATACCCTAGAGATTCCAGACCAGACGGATATTTCATCCTGGAAGTCCGACAGTCTTGTGGGGGTTTCCCTTGACGGAGACCTCGATATTCCAGGGGTTACTGACGGTATGGTCACTTTCCTGCGCGAATCCTTTTTCAATCAACACTTTGTTGACATGAATTTCTTCCTCACCTTCCGTGTCCCACAGATCGACATAAATAGTCTGATTCCATGCCCTGTAAGAACAAACAACAACGATCTTTATTTTCTTAATTTTTACCTTGTTACAGTTGGACTGGCCCGCAGATGGCAAGTGCTAGTCTTGGCGGGCCTGTCTATTTAAGTTTAGTAACACAAATTCTTTATTTTATATATACATTGTAGTAATGAAAAAAAAATCAAGGAAAGAAAGATTTACACTTGAAAATAAGATTTACGGCAGGGTTAATTAGAATAAAGATTTATATAGAATTGTTAGATGATACTTCTGCTATTGAGGATTTGACTTTAGAAATAATCTTATGTATGTCAATAAAGGAATCTTCTTTTTCGAGAACACTCAGCAGTATATTTTGAATTCTGTTTTTGAACAATTTTTTGGTAGTGTTCTCAGAGAGCATGGTATCTCATTCCACAGTTAAGCACCAATTCTTGAAAAGGCGTCTTTTTGTATTTCAAGTCTTGAGAGTTTAATGTAAAAACTATTGGAGGTAGAGGATCGTGTGTTGTAAGAATGGATGCTGGATGTATTTGTGAATAAGTTACATATGAACGAAGGACACGTCTGAAATTATGCACCGATCAAGTGGAAACTTCAACATCCCAAATCCCACCGAGAGATTTGAGTTATTCAAACTCCCATACCCTGGACAAATAATCCTGTTCCAATTCCTCCTTATCAATCACATTAAATAATAAAACCGGACAACATTTTTGTAGAATATGTTCTAAGATCATTTATTTTCCGCGCGACTCAATTTTTTTGTGTTGTTTTTTTTCGATCTCTAAAATATCATAAAAAATTCAACTGAGGTTTAACTTAGAAAACTGGGCCGAGTTGGTTGTTCGAAAGACGATAAGCGCTAATCCAGGGTTAATTACAATGAAAACTCATATGTTCTGTTTACAGTTAATCCAGGATTAGTGCTAATCAGGCTTTGAACAACTCGGCCCTGGGTATCAAAACATGTTTCCGTATTGGTGGAGTTTAAGGGTAGCGATTTAGTGTTAAAAAATTGACGCTACACCTAACACTGCTTTTATAATACTGGCGTACTTACTTGGATAGAATATGTGCAATCAGCGTCTTGTCCTCAGTGAGAGACGTGAATGTTTTCCTGTAAAGGAGCGTAACAACACAAACGTATTTAAGCACAGAACCATTCACATGTACCAGCCTTCTGTGTGCAGACATTTTTTGGGTTAGTGTGTCGTTATAGGCCTTTAAGTAATGGTCCTGGTAACAATTAGGCAACCCAACGGCAAGGAATGCAGAAAGGTGTTAATTGTGGTATTGTTGAAACGGTCTGCCTCATTGGCTAAAACATGAAAATCTACTATCACTTCATCAGGTAGCGCATTTATTTCTCTTTAGTTTCCTTATAGGGAAGATATCAATGACGTCACCAATTGTTATTAATGTACCAACCAGAGCCTTATTGGCTGCCGAAACAAAAGGTTCTTTTGTTCCAGTGGCTGGCACATTTGAATAACAAAAAGAATGTTTGTAAACAGATATCATCCCTATTGATTCCCTTTTAGTGAAAACTATTCTGAGTTTTAATGCAGCAACATTTCTATGTGGGAAACATGGAAAATTAGAAGTCTTTCTTGGCCATTGTTTTGGAGTCTCATGATTGGATAAAATCTTATAACACAAAAGAAACATCACTTTAAAATAAAGTTTCAGTACATTTTATTTAAAAAACGTGTTGTCCATACGTTGATGTATTCTCAGTAAGAAAATCTTAACAATCGTATGTGGGGAAAGCGAAATGCCGCAGAACAATAGAGGATTGCCTAGTTCTTACACGCATTGTTACTTAACATTGTTAGAACGTGTTGAATATTGTTGAAATTGTTCTCGAAAATGTTGGATCAATTGAATGCTTCGTTCACCATCCGTCGAACGCATGCGCACAGAAGTAGCCAAGGGCTTGCTCCCAGGTCTTCTGCAATGATTTTTTTAAATATCGGCTGAATGTTGGAACTGTTTTACGGACTCCAAACAACATCATTTTTGGTTTCAACATTTCATCAACATTCAATCAACAAATGTTCAACAAATGCTGAAACCGTTTAAACGGTCCTCGACTGGCATTTTCCAAGAGTTTAAAATGTACTTTCTTCGTACATTTAAAAGTGACATGACTAGCTATTTAACCCTTTCGTTCGCAGAGTCAATTATGGAGACATGAAGTGCAGTTCTAACTTCTGAGTCTAGACGAAATCCTATGGTGTGATCATTCAAATGAAACCTCTTCAGCAGTACTTTTGCATGGTACCATTTGTTCTAACTTTTGAGTCTGTGGATGAAATCCTATGGTGTGACCATTCAAATGAAACCTCTTCAGCAGTACTTTTGCATGGTACCATTTGTTCTAACTTTTGAGTCTGTGGATGAAATCCTATGGTGTCACCATTCAAACGAAACCTCTTCAGTAGTACTTTTGCATGGTACCATTTGTTCTAACTTTTGAGTCTGTTGACGAAATCCTATGGTGTCACCATTCAAATGAAACCTCTTCAGCAGTACTTTTGCATGGTACCATTTATTTTTCAGTAATATGGATTTTTCTTGAATTTTGATATTGGCACTCTTGGGAGTTAAAGGTTTAAAAAGCCAACAAACTGCAAGACAGACACTTACATAGCGTCTTCAGACCATTCGAGTTTCCTGCCGTTTTCGGGTGAGTCGCGCGTCGGCTCCACGTTTCCCAGGAAGCACTCGAGCGCTTGAAATGGCAGATGGAGGAAGTGTGGAAGCATGCGTTTCACGTGACTTTCACGTGTCCACTCTGAGTTGCCATAGTCCACAAAAAATACCTGGTAAGAGACAGAAATTATGAGGACAAGAAGCGATGTTGAATGCGTCTTTTGACACGATTTAAGCGGAGATTTCAAGCACGATTTCGAATCACCTGTTTAATCTACCGTTGATTTTCGTGCGATTTCACGGCGAGTTAATTGTGATTTCAATGTGATAAGAGCGGTACCCATGCGATGTGTTTCATTCCTTTTGTGTTTATGCGCCACTGTAGAACATTTGAAGGTGAGATTCTCAAATTTATTAATGATTCATCAATAATAGAGCAGTTTTCAATTGAGTGTGGTAAAACCAAAACCAAAGTAATTACTCTGACCAATCACAGCAGTCGTAAACCAATCAGAGCTCGAAGCAATAGACCAATTCCGATATATTAAAATTCATACTTGGCTCCGAGGCTTAGGGGAATAAAACAAAAGAAATCACATCGAGGTTCAGGTATGAATAATTTATTTCTTTTGTTTTATCTTGGGAGTTAGCAGGTTAATCGCATTTGATCTTATATTTTTACAACAAAGTTTCACTGTTAACATCAGGAGTGTTTTAAATTAATTTTTGGAGCGGTTTTAACTGTAGTGTCTTAAAACAAAATCCAAAGTAATCACTCTAGCCAATAAAAACAGAGGCAGACAATCCAATGAATCAATCAGAGCTCGAAGCAAATACATGTATCCGGCGCCGAGCGCGGGAAAACGGGTGCGAGCAAGTAACGATTGGTTTTGATTTCACTTCTGATTGGTTGATAAACTGGCGCGAGATTTTACAGCCAATCACAAAGCGGAGTGATGCAAAACCAAAGCAATTGCGAAAATACTCTCGAGTCGACACTCAAATTAAAACCGCCCAAATTATGTGTGATAGTCTTTAGGACACGAGAGATTAGAAGGATAACGACCATCAATTAGAAATCTATTCAACAATTCTCCGCGGTACCAACCAACAAACGCTTCGGCCATTGTCAAGGTACCAACACGAATTTTAGTCCATAAATCGTTCATAACAGTTTGAGTGTGAACGAGACAAGCGTCTGCAAAAACTGCAGTTGTGTTAGAGTTGAAAACCGAGCGCAAAGCCTGCAGCGTTTTATCTCGAAACATCATTATGTGAGAATACTCGGAAGAGTTGCAAGTCTCTAGTTTTTTAACGCACGGGATGTTAGACAGGAAGGCGATCTGCCATAAATCGTACAAGGAGTTAACTAGAAAGATTGGCGAAGTAACAAAGGGAATGAAGTGTTGTGGAAAGAAGCAACGCCATTCTTCATCGCGTTTTTGCGCACGAACACAAGCGCGGTTCAAACTCATGGAAGAATTGTGTAAAGAATATATCTGACTAAAGACGGATTGGATTATTGTGCTTCCATTCAATGATGGTGCGTCCAAAAAGAACCCCGCGTCTGAAAGCACACGGTATGACGCGTTTGTTGCACGTCGAAAACGCGTTCGGATGTAATCAGCGTGCACGATCGCCGTAAGAGCGCCGGCCGAACGACCGCTCAATATGATCTCGGAAGCGTGATCGATGCCTCTTCGGAACAACTCGTCTAGGACTGCATCAGCTATTCGTCGCCCTCGGAAATAAAGATGTTTGTTTTTAACTTTGAGCGGTTTTACACGATCTCCAGTGAATGAACCACCGTCACAGTAACGAACAAACACAGACGTAAAATTGTAGAAATCGGGATTATAACGAGCTTGGTTCGAAAGAAGACCTTCGAGACGAAGATAAGGTCGAAAACATTTTGACGAACCAAGCTCTGTGGTTGAGCGCTGATAGCACGTGCCTGGGTCGTGACACCAGGCACCTCCCTCAAAAAATATTATCCATTTTGATTTTCCCAAGCCGGTTCCATTGCGAAGATAAATTCCCGGAGGGGAGCCGTCCAAACAAAACGCCCCGCTGGTGCGTGCATTTTGTAATAGATATAGCCTATGAAGACCTTCAGGCGTTTCATCATCTCTAGAATCTTCATACGGACCTGAAGTTCTATTTGTTAGAAGATATCGTTCTAGCGCCGTAAGTATATCTTCGGTGCTGTCGATTCTTGTTATATTTATGACTTGTTGATCCGCCGCTTTATGGCTGAGTTCATCAACTGCAGGTTGATCGCTGTTGTCAATACACGAGTCGGGTAAGATGTCTTTAAAATCCCAAGCGGCAAACCGTCGAAAATCCCATGTTAAAGGACTCGAAGAAACGGTATCGCTAGCAAATGTTGTGCATTTGACGGTGTAAAGTATAAACGTAATACAACAGAGAAAACAATTCATTATTCCACAGTTTTGAAGTTTTTATCTGTTTTGAAGTGTCAACAAACATTGATAACCACCTGTTTATAAGTGTTTTCGTTACCTGAAGGCGTAAATAGTTAATATTTAAGAGCATCCCTGACAGAATTGCTTATTACGGTATTACAATAGTAGCAAGATAAATCGCGCGCCACTTCATCAACCAATCATAAGTAAAACTCGCACGGATTTTCCCGCGCTTGGCGGCGGCTACATGTATTTTCTCCGAGTTCTGATTGGTTCATTAGATTGTCTGCCTCTGTTTTGATTGGTCAGAGTGATTTTTTTTTGGTTTTCGACACTAAAGTGATAACCGCTCTATGGCAGCTTAGGATTAGGTTTAAGTTACGTGGCGTTCAATACAGGGGTCAATTTAATAAAACTTTTACACTTGTAGTTTACAAGTGTAGCCATTGTTTCAGAGATTGAAAACAATAGCTACACTTGTAAATTACAAGGGTAAAAATTTTATTAAAAACCCCAGGATTGTCTCTTTATCTCCTAGCCTTACTTCCAAAAAAAAAAAGAAAAGAAAAGAAAAGCAGACACCATGTCAATATTACCTGCAGTTCCTCTTCACGAACGCTAGTGATTCGCGCTCTGTACCACTTTTTGTCTTTGGAGTATTGAGCGGCACACAGTTCACCAGCCGCCGGCAAAATGCGCCTGGGATCCTGACAAATGTTCCGAGAATAAAACTTCCTGAGAACACAAAAAAGTTAGGGCGTTAGAGAGTTTGCATCGGTACTCCACTGTCTCACAAGAGTTGAAATTTTCCCGTTTAAAGGCTGGTTTTCACCAGCGACGGAGTCGAAGTCGGAGTCGTAATCAGAAGCGTATCTAGTAAACATCAGCAGAGTTTCCGATTGCGCTTATGATTCCGTGGCTTAAGATATAAAGAAGACTCGGAGTCATAAACAGGGGATGGGCATTTTGATTGGTTTATTCGCTTCTGCTTGCGACTCCGACAATCTAGTTTTCATTAGATCGTAAAGGTCCGTTTACATAGGCGACTTTTTGTGCAATTTTTGTCGCGCGCAAGTTGCATCTTCAAATCGCGTGTGTAAACTAGTGAGTGATTTCAGTGCGATTTGGGAGCGATTTGTCGCGCGATGTAAATCTGATGCAACTTAGGAAATCACAGCAAATCAAGGCAAATGTAGCACCCGAATCGCACAGGAAATTGCCGCTAGTTTACACTTGCGACAAAGTTGCATTAGAGAGCGCGACAAAAATCGCATCAAAAATCGCATGTGTAAACAGGCCTTTAGCGATATAGTCATAAGCGCAATCGGAAGAAAATGGAACGTTCTGATTCTTCCGACTCCGATTCTGTTGAGCTCACGACTTCGCTTACGACTCCGTTGTTTGAAGGAAGGGACAGCTCATTATTTAGAAAGGATTCTTTGTCTCTGTACCTTATTTTCACAAGGTTACTGTGGTTTAATTAATAGCACGTGCGTTTAAGGATGTTTACAATACAACATTGTAATATGAACAAAATTATTTTTTAATGATTTGAACGCTGTATGTACTTGGCTATAAAATAGTCCTAATATCGAAGAAAAAGTGTGGCGCTCAAATCCTACCCCATTTTGTCCATCAGAGAATTAAGGTCTTCGTCCTCCTGCTCTTCGTCAGAGTCAGAATTACATCGGCGAGGCATCCTCGCTTAAAACAAAGAAAAAATATATACAAAAAGACAGACAGACTAACACGAGAAAGCAAAAAACTGACGGATTCTGGAATTTGAGTAAATGACGCTATCACAAAAATGCCCTGTTAGTTTTGTTTCGTAGCTGGAGTTTTCCCGCCATAATGAGCATATTCATTGGCTCGTTCATGGACACGAAACGTCTAACAAAAAGTACTGATTCCCGCCCAACGTCAAGTAGCTGGCAACACAGCGAAGACTGTGAAGCGAAGGTTTAATTCTGGGGGGTGTGGTAGGGGATGAAGATTTTACAATCTATGCACCGCAGACAAGCTAACGCTGTAATAACGCTGTAACTGAAACACAGCGTTACATCTCTCACAACATACCTGCCATTATACGCTTCTCTATCGGTTGACTACCATACGGGAACTGTACCCAGAAATGTCCCGGATTGAAGACTGCCGTGACACGCACTGCCACCCAAGTGCCGATATCCGGTAGCGTGACAGACGAGTCCATATTGTCACAAAACACCTCCACCATTTCATGTAATTCCTCGCCTACATGGGAAAACAATGGATAGTTGTTACAAACGAGGCTGGTTCTCACAAGCGATAGCATGATAATAGTTTTTTTTTTTTGGAATTACCCTTATGTTAATACCGTGTTAATTCATGACGAGGATAGCATACGAAGAACAAATCTGTTCATTCCCCTTTCGTTCATGCTATTGAGTGTATGACCTGGAGCTTGCTTTAAACTTACTTTATTATCTTGAAATTGGACGAAATCATCGCCAAAAGCGATAGAAGCAAAGAAATATGAATTAAACAGACAAAATAACGGCTAGAAAAGTCAAAATTTCACAAAAATGGAAAGTTTGATTTCTTGACCGCCTGTCAATAAATCAAATTTCATGAACTATAATCCACTTCAATCCTTGCAATCCTGCACTTACCTCCAAACTACTACTTTTGTTTTGTTTTATAGAATCTTTTTGTCCAACTAAGTAGTATATTTGCTGGCATTTGGCGATATAAAGTGAAAATATAAAGCTTCGCAAAATTTTGCTATTTCGGCTTAAGCACCCAATATCAACAGACTAATTCTCTTTCCTGGTTTCCATACATTTCTTATATAACCAGTTGGGACAAGTTGTTCAAATATCAAGACAATTTTTCTGTGGTGATCATTTCCTTAATTCTCATGTCCTGTCTATTTTGATATGCATTGATATTAAAAGGAGAAAATTGATGCCGATCACTACTGGAACCTTACCTCTCTTCACATGAAGGTTAGGGCACTGATCGCCTCGCCAACAACCTGACCGTGTGCGGTAATAGCGACACACTCTTCTACTCAAGTCCTCTGAAATTTAAAATGAAAGTAGTTAAAAAAGGGGGAAGCGATATGTATGGCTCTTCGAAAACGCCGTTTACCCGTTTACGTGTGGACAGCGTAAACGGTGTTTTCGTAAACGCTGACGTCACAGATTCGGACCTAGTCCTTATCTAAGCATGCTCAATGCAGATTTCTAGCGTTAACGTGTGGACGGCTGAAAACGAATCGTAAACGATGGCTGGCTTCGTGTGGACGGGAGCGTTTTAGATAAAAAAAAATATGCGTTTACGAACGTATTAACATATACGTATGGACGGGGTCTAAAGGTAAGTAAGTAAGTAAGTAAGTAAGTAAGTAAGTAAGTAAGTAAGTAAGTAAGTAAGTAAGTAAGTAAGTAAGTAAGTAAGTAAGTAAGTAAGTAAGTAAGTAAGTAAGTAAGTAAGTAAGTAAGTAAGTAAGTAAGTAAGTAAGTAAGTAAGTAAGTAAGTAAGTAAGTAAGTAAGTAAGTAAGTAAGTAAGTAAGTAAGTAAGTAAGTAAGTAAGTAAAGTCTTTATTTAAAGAGGGTTGCACTAAATAGCAAAGCTAATAAACTTGTGGCCCTCTATAAAACTACTCTAACTTACAGGTTCTGTTAACTTACACGAGGCAAAATGTTTTCCTGCGATTTGCAAAGTGACGCTGACGAGAGCTGTTGCGACACAAGTTGCGGATGAAATTGTGCGTGTAACACCTCTTCGCACTTCGTCTCTCGAGCGCTCGCAGAGTTTGGGTCATTTTTTATGAAGCTTTGAGCAGAGTCAAACTCGATTAGAGTGCATAAGAGTTTGCGGTCACACAAGATTTCGAGGAAAGTAAAACTCTGAGAGCGACGAGAATCGTGAGATCTCATGGGAGTTAGCACTACACTTGCAATGAAAATTCGAACTAATAATAATAATAATAATAATAAAAATAATATTTTAAGAGGAGGCCTCCATTCACCTAAAGGTGGTTTTCAGGAGGGTCCTCCAAATGAAGGTAAAAAATACATAAAACTAAATGCGGTTAAAAACTAAGACTACCTATGGTTAAAACTAAAACTAAGATTAAAATACTAAATCACAATAATTCAAAATGATTTAATAAAAACTGTTTCAATTTGTGTTAAAAATCGTTTTTGGCGTCAGTCTCTTGAGCTCATTCGGCAGGAAGGCCCAATCGTTAATTGCTTTTTACTATGTTTTGTTTCTGCCCCATTCCGTTCTTGTCCGTTCTGAAGAAACCTCTAATTCATTTGTATAAACAATTTGCACGTGCGTTAAAACAGTTTAATCATTAGCAATTGCACGTGCGTTAAAATAGTTTAATCATTAGCAATTGCACGTGCGTTAAAATAGTTTAATTAGCAAAACAACGTTTTGCACGTGCGTTAAAATAGTTAAATTTAGTAAAACAACGTTTTGCACGTGCGTTAAAATAGTTTAATTAGTAAAACAACAGTTTGAAGCACTTACGATATCCCTGAAAGGCGATGTCCAGATCATCTGGATTCACGGCATAAGTGTTCTTAGATGACAGGAAATCTTCCCTCATTGGATCCCAGCCTCGTAATGGACTAGTCGGGCTTGTTGGACTTGTGAAGCCATCAATGTTTATCGGCTCCTCGGGAAGTAAACCTGTAAAATGAGTTCAATATTTTAATATCTCGACTCCTACTAGTGGCTAAGTACAAAAGAATATTTTCAAAATCCATTTTGTACAATATTGATATCATTTTTTTTAAAGTAGATACCTTGTTGTTCCATACTTAAAGCAGTATTCTCCAAATCATCTTGAGAGAGTTTCACTGTCATCGTGTCTGTTGCTAGAGAAAAACAAAGAAAAAACATACAGGTTATTTCACTTTTGCATCCAAGGGGGGGGGGGGGGGAGCCAAGGTAGCTAGTCAATATTGCAACCTGCAAATTGCACAGGGCGGGGGAGGGCATGAGGAATAATTTAAAACAAGGTCAGCGCCGCTCAATTGTAACTTACAACTTATAATTAGTCCGTTAGTATAGTATAACACACTCGATCCATTATCGGAACAACGCAAGGAGAATTTCAGGGAAACAAACAAATAGACAACTTACTAACGGATAAACTGACTAGGTGATCGACTGACTGAATTTTAATCTGTAAAATCCATTACTATAATTGAATGACCGCTGGCCGTTTCCCTGTGCACATATATCCCATGTGGGAGGTTTGCGCCGCATTCAATTTAGATTCAATTTAGATTTAGAATGAATCTCTGATTGACTGAGTTGCTGACTTACTCACGCCGCATGTTACAGTGTGACTGACCGACAGGCGGACGGATAGACTGACTGATTGACTGACTGACTGACTGATTGACTGACTGCCTGACTGACTGACTAACTGAATGAATGACTGACATAAGAAGCAAATTCATACACAAACGCACAGCAAAAAGTGTCACCTGTTTGTTCCAGTAAATTTTCAGCGAAGACAGCTATTCCCGTGTCTACAAGAACTTGATTAATAAAAATGTCCTCTTCACCCGTTGTATCGTACAAATTCAAATTTAAAACCGGCTTCTTGTAGGTTATGTCAACCTGCCGAATAAAAGAACAAAGTTAAGATGACAACAGCCGAAAAACGTTTATCCTGCCTGACTATTAAGTCTTATGAAGTCGCCAGTACTTTACGTAAATATTCGAAATTTCTTTTTACCACAATTGCAGGTAATCTCGCAATCTGATTGGTCGATGCAACATCACGCAATTTCTAACTATTGTGGTAAAAAACATATTTCCACCGGTTTTCCGTGGTGTGGACTCTTATTTACCAAGATTTACGTCATCACATGGTCAAAATTTGTTGCTGACTCAGCCGTCCACACGTATACGTTTACGTTCGTAAACGCATATTATTTTATGCGTTTAGGCCTACCGTCCACACGTAAACGATGAAAACGGTCACCCTAAACGGATATTTTCTAAAACGCTCTCCAAAGTGGATATTTTCGAAAACGCCCTTTACCCGTTTACGTGTGGACAGCGTAAAAGATATTTTCGTAAACGCTGATGTCACAGCTGTTCATGGTGCATGCTCAAGTTATCTAGCGCATGCTCAATGCAGATTTTTAGCGTTTACGTATCGTTTTAGCGTTTACGTGTGGACAGGGGAAAACGAATCGTAAACGATGGCTGGCGGGAGCGTTTTAGATAAAAAATATGCGTTTATGAACGTAAACGTATACGTGTGGACGGGGCCTCACTCGGCTGCGCCTCGTGAGTCCACAACAATTTGACCATGTGATGACGTAAATCGTGGCAAATAAGAGTCCACACCACGGAAAACCGGTGGAAATTTGCTAAATTTCAAGGGTCAGGTAGAGAGACCCTGGAAACGAGGTAGGCCTATAGTGCAAGAAAAGTTGTACCGTTTTTCCCGGGCCTTTATAGTAACATGTATGGTAAAGAACCCCGATATAACGACCCCCCCCCCCCCCCCCCCCCCCCCCACATGAACGATCCCCCTGTTATAACGAACACATTTTTACAGCCCCTTGGCACTTCACTGTGATGAGGACAACATCAAACATTCCTTGCCTTTGCTCCCCCAGTAGCGGGGTTAAAAAGCTGTTGATATATCCAGGGATCCCAGGGTACCATGTAACCGACCAATTTCCGGTTATCATCTGTCAGGCCGCTCAACAGCTCAGCAGAGCCGCTGGCCCATTGATCGTCGGCCTTGACGAGAGGAGTTTCGCTGGGGACCGGAAGTAGAAATGATTTATCTCTATTGACATCCGGGCTCGGTAGCAAATACTTTTCCTGCAACAAAGTAAAACACATTAGTACGATAGAGATCATACAAAGAAGAGCGGCTCGCTGGGTTCTGGGGCCCATTTCTCGAAAGACCCAATAACTTTTCGGGCCCGGAAAGCCGTTTTATGTGCGCAATGTTAACAGCAAAGATTCAAATTTTGTTGGTATAGAAATCTAAGCAATAAAATTGTAACATGATGAAACAAGTCAGGCTGGTTTGTGGGCTAAAACTTACAGCTCCATTCTAAAGATTCTGATTTTTTAATAAAGTCCCGGGCCCGATAAGTTATCGGGACTTTTGAGAAACGGACCTCTGAACTGATGCGATCGTTTCGACAGTGTTACTGACATGCTTCGCGTGCTGAATTGGAAACCCCTGGAAAATAGGCGAGCTGTGGCGCGTTTAGCTTTATAAAATGAGAAATGGTTTGGCCTCCTGTGAAGATAGTAAACTTGAACCGATCAAACACTAGAACCAAACTCGCAATAACGACCACGCTTCTAGGCATCCTAGCGTTCATTCTTCCGGGATTCTTCCCACCGCCTCTCCATGGAATTAGCCCTGTCTGACACGTTGAAAAATTTTAAGGCTGTAATATCAGATGTTCATTAACTTGTCTTTACCGTTTCTAGTTTTAAGGCGGTCCAAAATACGCAGAAAATCCATGCACCGAGGCTAGGAACGTGTTAGAATAACGAGAAGAACAAGACATCATGCACGTCTTCTATACACATTCGACGCACTTAAAATAACGTTAAAACAATTCAAACACTTTTAAAACGCAGTAGTTTGATATATATATTTCGCTCTTCGATTTTATATGGCGGACGACTGAAGAGACTCGAAGAGCGAAATATATATCAAACTACCGCGTTTTAATAGTGTTTAGATTGTTTTAAGTTATTTTAAGTGCGTCGAATGTGTATAAAAGACGCGATGTCTTGTTCTTCTCGTTTCGGGTACTTTAACCACGATAAACAAAAGATGGTAGCAGGCAGCGTGGTCGTGTGGTTAGGGCGCGGACTTGTGACTTGTGAAGCGCATTTGAATATGTATATAGAATTTGCGCTATACAAATGCATATTATTATTATTATTATTATTATTATTATTATTATTATTATTATTATTATTATTATTATTATTATTATTATTATTATTATTAAATCCAGAGGTACCAGGATCAAGTCCTACTGAGACCACGTGGTGTAGCCGTTTTACGGTAAAATCGAGTTCAACTCCTCGGCAACTGAATTGATAAAGTAAAATGGCCGCGGTAAACACATTCAAGAGTTGGTGTTTTGAGCGCTAGGAACGTCAGCCTTAAATCTGTCCACGGAGGCCATTTTACCTTGTCAACTCAGCTGATACCAATTTTTCATATTTCACTGCCTCACCGTTGCTGCACCACAGATTCTATAGAAACGAATCCGTTTTTCATTTAGAACTGCTTGTAGTCTACACCGACATTGCACGCAGTATGAACTACAGTCTAAGCTCTCGTAAGCGGACGCCATTGGGAAGCAGAAAAAGGCTCCGTGACTGGAATTGGTCGCTTACTATTTAGTAATGATCCGCATAAGAAGGAAAGCGCTGAAACGCAATGCACGATAGAACGCCAACTTTTTTTCATTGTTACAACTAGTGATCTCATTGGCCTAGGCTCAAAAACTCCTAAAAAGTTAAGGTTCAAGGTGCATTTTGTCTAATGTTTTTAAGGTTTCAAGTAATTTGAGACCCAATCGCACAACATGGAATTTTTAAAAGATTTTGTATTTGGGGAACTTCATCAAAGAAGCAAAATTATTAGCTATTGACTTCTGCTATTCTGATGGAATATGGATTTTCTTTATTTTCATACTGAAATATAACTATGAACCATCAGCCCGTCCTCTATTCTTGAAATCAAAGATATTCTATGTGGGAAAGAGCCATTGCGGCAGAACAATGAAGTTTACAGTAGTTCTTATGTGGAGCATTACTTAACTTTCAATCACAATTATGTGGTTTTCAGAACGGCCCTAACTAAGGTTAAACATACAAACTTGGAAAAAAGAAAAAACTAGAAAAAGATTAAAACTATATACAGCAAAATAAAATATACCCAAATATCAAAAGATATTATATATAAAACTAACTTTAAAAATATAAAAAAAATAAAAACAAGAAACGAAAACTACAAAAATACAGCTGATAGGATTAATTAAAAAATCTGCTTAGAACGTTTCGCTTAAAAATTGCAATATTAGGTGCATTTCTACGTAGTTTCTCTGTGTAATGTATTCCAATCTTTCAGAGAGTGATAGCACAGTCTCTGCTTTCCCCAATTTCTGGTGACACGGAATGATTCTCACAAGACGAGAATTCAAACGAAGTTTTGTCAAGGCGGCCGTAAGTAGAGTTGTCCGCTAACTAGAGTGTCTGCTCAGAGAGCTTCGACCGTGTTTGACTGTAGTGTGAAATCAAAATATTACCTACCGGGAAGGCAGCCGACTTGTCAGAAGAAACATCTTGTTCTTTCTCATTTCCATCCCTGCTTTTAGACTCTCTACTTTTAGCGTACTCCATCTCGCTTAACTCACTACTGTCACAAGATTCGTCACCAGCAGCCCGAATTATTTCATCCTTCAAGTTGATCTTCGGCGGCCGTTTTCTTTTTCTCCGATCTTTTTTGCGGGTTTTTGAAGTAGGGGAAGGTTCTGTGTTTGATGGCGACTCAAATAAAGTGGCTGGTTTCTCTTCTTCTTGTCCTTTTTCCTTGGGTGGAACGCTGCTTACTTCGGAAGTTGCTTGCGCGGCAGGATTTTGCATGGAGAGATCTACGTGAAGATATAAAAATTCAGAATAAGTCGCTGTTCGAGAGGGGTTTACTTAATTTGGCATTCAACCTAAAATGAGTTCTGTGATTTCAAAATAAGCTCTGTGATTTTATCCAATGCAAGCCACTGCTTAAAAACGGGACGCAGAAATAAATGTACGATATATGGACTCTAGGTCTGAGTGGCTATATTTCAACACGGTCACGCTGTTTTGTCAGATGAAATCTGTTTAAAAAAAAAATGATTTGGTTAAAACCTCAGAATTTATTGTTTGAAACTGAATAAGCGGCCTTAAGACGTATCAATGACAAGAAAGGAAAAAAAGACGCCATTAGAACGCAGTAACTTTAATAGATAAGCTTGTGTGTACTGGTGTTACATTGCGACAAAACAAAAACAGACAGCGCCAACATTATTTCATACTTTTATCGAGAAGTACATTAAGTCAAGTGATGTTTTTCACATCCGACAGTATTGAAAGCAAGCAAGAGAAAATAATTGGACAGGTCCAATTATTTTCTCTTGAAGCAAGTTAGCTTTATTGCTGAATCGTTCTTAGATGCAAATGGAACAAAATACGGGAAAAAGTCTGGAAAGATTATACCACGCAATCTTTATAATATCAAATTAAGGGATTTCCCCGTTTTAGATTCTTTTTCTGTTCTCTTGCGCTACGCTTAGCCGCACAGAAATCATTTCCAATGTAACACTCACACGAGTTGGAGGAGGGCCCGCCAGTAATCTTTATTGTTACAGAATGTGTACATATACCAAAGATACAATATAAATAGGATGTATTCTAACTAAGATGAAATACATGCTGCGATTGCAGTATATCGTAAACACAATTTATACATAACTGGTGCGTATAATGATAATAACCTGGGGCAGAAAAATACGCAAATATGAAAAGTAGCCCCGAGGAACAACCTCGTCGTAAGAATACTGGTAGGCTTCAATAACGAATGTGAATCAAGGAGTGGTATAAATACCACTCCTGTGTATATGACACGCATACCGTTATGCGTGCCCCAAGGGAAATACATTTTTTAATATTTCGTTTTGAACACTCGATTCAAGGTAACTTTCATCTAACAACTAGCTATCAAATCTTTCTTGTAGCAATGGTTGTTTTCACTTCCCATTTGTAACTGTTAAGCATTGAAATCTGGTACTTATTGAAAACAAAGCGTTGTTATATCTTGCTTAGCAGACATGAAGCTGTCGAAAGATCACAAAAGTGAAAGTAGAGCAATGAAATTGAAATTTAACACAAAACGCATGCGCGCATAAACAAGGAAGTTCGATCCAAGTTCTCCTAAAGACACCCCACATGGAAAGCATGGCAAACTTTGATCATTATAAATACGTGAAGTAAACATTTACTCTTTCGAGGTCCGGATTTGGGGAGGGTTATCTACTACTTCATATCAGTTGACTTCCCCCCTCCCCTACTCAATTGACCTCATCTTTTGCTATTCAGAAATTAAAAGTTAAGTTTTGCGTTTAAATTTAAAGATATACAAGTACTGGCTATACCAGCGATTTACGAGGCAGCTTTTGAAACAATTTGTGTTACTAGAGTGTAGCTCTCAGTACAACTAGCAATTCTGTATTTTTGTGGCGATAAATTAAATTCGTTGAATTTCTTATACTATTTTCCTCGATCTCTTGACAACACTGCACGTGCGATTTTAAGATTTTAACTGCGAGAGATTTTCACTGCGTGCGATTTCAACTGCACGCGCTGGCGACGCGACAACTTTTCTGCACGTGCATTCAGCCGATAATATTTTTCCTCCACTAAACAACAACGTAAAATTACCAAATTTCCGTGTTTTTAGCACCCCCGCAAACGTTGTGCTTTACAGCTTTCATCTTGAATGAAAATTAGGATTGCGTGATAATCAGTATTGAATATTGATTAGTTTTAACTAAGTTGACAGTCTGAGTAGCTTTAGATCAATTTTCTGTACAAAGTGACAACATTCGCATCTCTAAATACAATCAGTTTTTTAAAGTTAAGTAGATAATCGTTGTTACATTTAATAGAGAGCGGTTATTCGATTGTATTTAATGACTGAAATCACACATCTGACAAATCAACAAAATTTTAATAATATATCGAATTCCCAATATAAACACTGTCTGATTTCGCTCAAAGTTTACTTCATGTTAGAATTAAACCAACCAACCAATAATTCGAATTTTTTCACGCGTTAAAACCGTTTTCTGAATTGGAGCAACCAAGCTGAAACTACCTGAAAATAATTTAACGACACCAGTATTTTTAGCTGCGGCCAAAATTAATGACATCAATGCTGAATGTCAAGTAGGGGTTTTCCCTTTTCAGACAAATACAAGGATGAATTTACATATTTCCGTTTCGAATAACAAATGTTTGCCGGGGGTTGTCAAATTCAGTGTGGGAACACTGTTTCCTCTATTTATTCGTTTTCTTTCTAATTTCCTTCGTTAAATAAGTTCGGATTCTTCTCTTGTCAAAACACAGGAAAACAGCACGCTTGTACATATCAGGCAGATATTTAATGGCTTGTATAAATCGCGTGTCTTGTCTTTTAGAGCTACGCTTCATCGATTGTTGTCTCGTATTAAAATTGTCGCTTTCCATTTAAAGCCGAGTATATTTCGCTGATGTAAAAACCGTATATCCAAATGGCCGAAATTTAAAAATACCTTAAGCGTCTTTCGCTCCCAAAATCAATCCTCCACGTAAATGTAGCTGAATGTAAAGTTAAAAGTTTTGAGTCTGTAATCATAACATAAAGTGTGACGTTTATAAAATAAAAGCTCTGGAACAGTATTCTTTCTTTAATATTTGATTGTTTGTTTATAGAAATACGAACGAACTAGCAAATGAAAAATATATATGAAAATATTTGAAATTTAAAATTTCAAGCGGACTGAAAAACAATTCTGTGACCTCTATAATTATTAATACCGTCTATATCAATTACATAAAGCAAGAATATATTTTACAAAATAATACAGTCATAACTTGATGGATAGTATAGAAGCAAAGACCGATACAACGTAGGTAGAAATTTAAAGATGTACTATATTTCGGCTGGCCAAACCAGCCTTCTTCAGGTACAATGAGGTAAAATTTACATTTTTTTTTTTATATAGGTGACATGTTTACCTCATTGTACCTGAAGAAGGCTGGTTTGGCCAGCCGAAATATAGTAAATTGATGGAGCTGAATTGTCCAGTTTTAGAACAGAAGCGTTCTAAATTAAAATGCAATAAAATACACAACTTTAAGCTTCAATTAATTAGAACATATCGCAAGTCAAGTCGACTTTATTTTCAAGCGAGTTCTAAATCAATTTTACTCAATAACGTAAAGCGCGCATGCGTGTAGAAAACCAGTTGCAAGTATGCGCGACTATTCCATCCCATATGGTCAGCACCGCTTAGTCTGAACATTATAAATACGTAGTGTGATACATACTATATATTGAGGTCCGGAACTCAGGGGAGGGTTATCCCTCATTTGTGTCTCGGCACGCCCCTCCCCGCCTCTATTGACCTCACCTTTTGCTGAAAAACTCAATTTTTAGCAAACATTTTAGGTTTTACCTGTAACTGTTTCCTATTAAATTCATTTTTACAATCTCGCGTTGCCAACGCGCACAAAGAGTCGTTTGAGTAGCCGCTCGCGAATCATCCGTAATTTGTAAGTAAACATAAGCGACATATATCGGTCGAGTTCTTCCTTTAATTCACGGTATATCTGTCAAATTCTGGACAACCCAGGCAAGTACCTAATCTTGAACAATTAACTCTCGCATGTTGAATCTAAAGAAGACCAAAACTCAGAAAATCAAGAAATAAATGATTCGAAGGCGACTGCAATGTTGATCTGTCTTCAGGTCTTCGGACGATTTATGACTTAATGAAATAACACACCGTTTGCCATCGGTTTTTTGCGAACAAAATGCATTTACTGGTGTTACCTTGCGATAAAACAAAAAAAAAGACAGCGGCAAAATTATTTCATAGTTGTATCGAGAAATACTGCTGTTTTTCGTACCTGACAGTACTGAAAGCAAGTTAGCTTCATCGCTAAAACGTTCTTAAATTCCAATTGAACAAAATACGGGACTGGAAGAGGCAGAAAAGATTATACTATATACTGATATACGCAATCGACAAAATATCAAATTAGGCGATTTCCCCGTTTTAGACATTATTTGTATTTTTCGTTTTAAACACTCGATTCAAGGTTACTTTCACCTAATATCCAGCTATCAAATCTTTCTTGCAGCAATGGTTGTTTTCATTCCCGATTGAAATTTGAAACTCTTAATCATTAAAATCTGTTACTTATCGAAAACAAAGCGTTGTTATCTTGCTTAGCCAGCATGAAGCTGTCGAAAGATCACAAAACGTGAAAGAAAGAAATTGAAACGCATGCGCGCGTGAACAAGAAAGTCCAATCCAAGTTCCCCTAAAGACATCCCACATGAAAAGCGTGACAATCTTTGATCATTATAAATAAGTGAAGTAAACATACACTCTACCGAGGTCCGGATTTGGGGAGGGTTATCTACTACTCAAATCAGTTGACTTACCCCCTCCCCTACTCAATTGACCTCACCTTTTGCTATTCAGAAATGAAGAAATTGAAAGTTAAGTTTTGTACACGAGCGATTTACGAGGCAGCTTTTGAAACAAATCGTGTTACTAGAGTGTAGCTCTCAGTACAACTTGCAATTCTGTATTTTTGTGGCGATAAATTAAATTTGTTGAATTTCTAATACTATTTTCCTCGATCTCTTGACAACACTGCACCTGCGATTTTAAGGTTTAACTGCGAGAGATTTTCACTGCGTGCGATTTAAACTGCACGCGCTGGCAAAGCGACAACTTTTCAACGTATGCATTCAGCCGATAATATTTTTCCTCCACTAAACAACAACGTAAAATTACCAAATTTCCGTGTTTTTAGCAACCCGCAAACGTTGTGCTTTACAGCTTTCATCTTGAATGAAAATTAGGATTGCGTGATAATCAGTATTGAATATTGATTAGTTTTAACTAAGTTGACAGTCTGGGTAGCTTTAGATCAATTTTCTGTAAGTGACAACATTCGCAACAATCAGTTTTTGAAAGTTAAGTAGATAATCGTTGTTACATTTAATAAAGAGCGGTTATTCGATTGTATTTAATGACTGAAATCACACATCTGACAAATCAACAAAATTTTAATAATATATCGAATTCCCAATATAAACACTGTCTGATTTCGCTCAACGTTTACTTCATGTTAGAAGTAAACCAACCAACCAACCGCACGGATTTTTTTCACACGTTGAAACTGTTTTCTAAATTGGAGCGGCCAAGCTGAAACTACCTGAAATAATTTAACGACGCCAGTATTTTTAGCTGCCAAAATGAATGACATCAATACTGAATGTTCAAGTAGGGGTTTTCCCTTTTCAGACAAATACAAGGATGAATTTACATATTTTCATTTCGAATAACAAATGTTTGCTGGGGGTTGTCAAATTCAGTGTGGGAACACTGTTTCCTCTATTTATTCGTTTTCTTTCTAATTTCCTTCGCTAAATAAGTTCGGATTCTTCTCTTGTCAAAACACAGGAAAACAGCACGCTTGTACATATCAGGCAGATATTTAATGGCTTGTATTAAATCGCGTGTCTTGTCTTTTAGAGCTACGCTTCATCGATTGTTGTCTCGTATTAAAATTGTCGCTTTCCATTTAAAGCCGAGTATATTTCGCTGATGTAAAAACTGTATATCCAAATGGCCGAAATATAAAAATACCTTAAGCGTCTAACGCTCCCAAAATCAATCCTCCACGTAAATGTAGCTGAATGTAAAGTTAAAAGTTTTGAGTCTGTAATGATAACATAAAGTGTGATGTTATAAAAAAAGCTCTACAGCAGTATTCTTTCTTACTTGATTGTGTTTGTTTATAGAAATACGAACGAACTAGCAAATGAAAAATATATATGAAAATATTTAAAATTCAAAATTTCAAGCGGACTGAAAAACAATTCTGTGACCTCTTTTATTATTAATACCGTCTATATCAATTACATAAAGCAAGAATATATTTTACAAAATAATACAGTCATAACTTGATGGATAGTATAGAAGCAAAGACCGATACAACGTAGGTAAAAATTTAAAGATGTACTATATTTCGGCTGGCCAAACCAGCCTTCTTCAGGTACAATGAGATAAAATTTACATTGTTTTTTTTTGTACCTGAAGAAGGCTGGTTTGGCCAGCCGAAATATAGTAAATTGATGAAGCTGAATTGTCCAGTTTTAGAACAGAAGCGTTCTAAATTAAAATGCAATAAAATACACAACTTCAAGCTTCAATTAATTAGAACATTTCGCAAATCAAGTCGACATTATTTTCAAGCGAGTTCTAAATCAATTTTACTCAATAACGTAAAGCGCGCATGCATGTAGAAAACCAGTTGCAAGTATGCGCGACTATTCCATCCCATATGGTCAGCACCGCTTAGTCTGAACATTATAAATAGGTAGTGTGATACATACTATATGTTGAGGTCCGGAACTCAGGGGAGGGTTATCCCTCATTTGTGTCTCGGCACGCCCCTCCCCGCCTCTATTGACCTCACTTTTTGCTGAAAAACTCAATTTTTTAGCAAACATTTTAGGTTTTACCTGTAACTGTTTCCTATTTAATTTATTTTTACAATCTCGCGTCCCCAACGCGCACAAAAAGTCGTTTGTGTAGCCGCTCGCGAATCATCCGTAATTTGGAAGTGAACATTAGCGACATATATTGGTCGAGTTCTTCCTTTAATTTAATTCACGGTATATTCTGCATTTTAGCTTATTTACTTCGTGCTTACGCACTCTTGTGTACCTCTATCATTTAAAGAGAAAAAGGACCATTTGCAGGCAAGCAGGTTTGCTCTGAGGCAATTTTTGTACTGTCCCGGTTAGCCAGCCTCGCCCGGTAAACGCAATTACATGGAAAATTTTCAGCCCGATTAGCCGGGATTCCGGCATCGCGATACCGGGATCCCGGCTAACCGGGCTAGCTCAGTTGTCATATAATCACAAAGTTGATTTTTGTTTCGTTCAACAGGCGTGCCGAGATCTCGGCAAACCGGGCCAGCCCGGATCATAAGATCAAGCACCATATAGATCTCATGAACGGGAAATATATCGCACTTTGGAAACAAAAAAACTAAAATTGTGTAGCATTTTTAAAAACAGTTACAAGCCCTCGATATATTTAGATCTGACTAGTGATACTAAGGATCAGTAACCACAAACTTAAGATTGAAACTGGTAGATACATGACGAAATCTCGAGAGATGAAAGACTTTGTTCTGTCTGTGGTCTCAATAATATCGAAGATGAAGTCCACTTTCTGTTTTATTGTCATAATTATTCACCAATTAGAGATGATTTCTGTAATAAAATATATAATCGATTGCCGAATTTCAAACAATTACCACTGAATGAATTGATTATAAAATTGATGAACTCCGAGGATTATTTTATAAACATGCAGCTGTTAAAGTTCATTTCTTCCTGTTTTGATCAGCGAAACAAAATTGTTATCAGTCCAGTCTAGTAAGATTTAATGCATTGTAATCCCGGAGGGGGGGGGGGGGGGGGGGGGGGGGGTACTCCCATATATGAGCTATATAGGTATGTGCCGCTGTGAAGGGTATGGTTTTCAGGCAGTTTAGTCTGGGATAGGGTATAGTAATCAGAGGTTTTTGGTCTACAATAGGGTATCATTTTCCGCGAAACTGACCAGTTGCGTGAAGAATTTAGTTTAGACAAGGTTTTACTGGCAAACGGCATTTATAAATCGGTACGGCGGGCCGTTTACGGCATTTTTACTGACCCCTGGCATCTTAGACTATGATTGTGAACGAGTTTCTGGAAAATAGCGAGTCTGGAATAGGTCTAGGATAGGGTAGGGTTTTTCGGTGTTTAGTCTAGAATAGGGTTGCAAAATTCAGCTAAAATGGTCTAGTATTGGGTCCCAGCGGCACATCCCCGCTAAAAAATTTGCCGAGTACCCCCCCCCCCCCCCCCCCGGGATTGTAATATGTTTATTATGATTATTTTTGTTTGTTTGTTTATTTTATTTGTTAACTTTCTATATAATCTTACGCTTTTGCAATGCTGTAATCGATTTATAGTCATGCAAATAAAGATTGTTGTTGTTGTTGTTAATGAAATGGCACACCTTTGAAGAACTTAGCCCCGTCCTCTAGGGTTTCTTCCCGAACTTATAACTAAGACAATCCGTAGAGTCGATTGTACAATACTTTTTAATCTCTTCTGGTTCACGTTTCAGTATTCACTTTTACAACACGCGTGTAAGAGCTACTCTCAACACACACAAAGGGCCGCTTGATTTTATACTGGTACATTAAATAATAAGATAGGTTGTTGCTAGGTGATAATCAAAAAAGGTCAAAGTCTGTCTGGCACTAAAAAGTTCATTGCCTCTTGATATCTAGACTTATCTTTCACTGTCACGCACGAAATATGAAGCTATTAAGTCTCCGACACACCGTTTGGCATCCGTTTTTGCAAACAAAATACATTTAATGGTGTTACGTTACCTTGCGACAAAATAAAAAAAAAGCGGCAAAATTACTTCATTCTTGTATCGAGATATACGTTGCTTAAAGGCTGTTTTCGTTCCTGACAGTACTGAGAGCAAGTTAGCTTCATCGCTAAAACGCTCTAAAATCCCAATTGAACAAAATACGGAAAAAACTCAGGAAAGATTATACCAGGCAATAGATAAAATATCAAATTAGGCGATTTCCTCGTTTTAGAAATGTTTTGAATATTTCATTTGAAACACTTGATTCGAGGTTACTTTCATCTGACATCTAGCTATCAGGCCCCGGTTGTTCAAAAGGAGTATAACGCTATCCATCGGATAAATCACTATCCAGTGCATAACACAATTGGTTTTGTTAATGCCTATCCACTGGATAGTGGTTTATCCGGTGGATAGCGTTATCCACCGGATAAATCACTATCCAGTGCATAACACAATTGGTTTTGTTAATACTTATCCACTGGATAGTGGTTTATCCGGTGGATAGCGTTATCCACCGGATAAATCACTATCCAGTGCATAACACAATTGGTTTTGTTAATACTTATCCACTGGATAGTGGTTTATCCGGTGGATAGTGCTATCCACCGGATAAATCACTATCCAGTGCATAACACAATTGGTTTTGTTAATGCCTATCCACTGGATAGTGATTTATCCGGTGGATAGCGCTATCCATCGGATAAATCACTATCCAGTGCATAACACAATTGGTTTTGTTAATGCCTATCCACTGGATAGTGGTTTATCCGGTGGATAGCGTTGTCCATCAGATAAATCACTATCCAGTGCATAACACAATTGGTTTTGTTAATGCCTATCCACTGGATAGTGGTTTATCCGGTGGATAGCGTTATCCATCGGATAAATCACTATCCAGTGCATAACACAATTGGTTTTGTTAATACTTATCCACTGGATAGTGGTTTATCCGGTGGATAGTGCTATCCATCGGATAAATCACTATCCAGTGCATAACACAATTGGTTTTGTTAATGCCTATCCACTGGATAGTGGTTTATCCGGTGGATAGCGTTGTCCATCGGATAAATCACTATCCAGTGCATAACACAATTGGTTTTGTTAATGCCTATCCACTGGATAGTGGTTTATCCGGTGGATAGCGCTATCCACCTTTTGAACAACCGGGGCCTGTTCTTTACTGAAGCAATGGTTGTTTTCATTCCCGATTGAAATTTGTTAACTCTTAAGCATTGAAATCTGGTACTTATTGAAAACAAAGCGTTGTTATCTTGCTAAGCCAATATGTAGCTGTCGAAAGGTCACAAAACGTGAAAGTAAAGAAATTAAAATTTAACACAAAACGCATGCGCGCGTGAACAAGGAAGTCCGTCCCATGTTCTCCTAAAGACATCCCATATAGAAAGCGCGACAAACTTTGATCATTATAAATAAGTGAAGTAAACATACACTCTTCCGAGGTCCGGATTTGGGGAGGGTTATCTACTACTTCATATCAGTTGACTTACCCCCTCCCCTACTCAATTGACCTCATCTTTTGCTATTCAGAAATTAAAAGTGAAGTTTTGCGGTTAAATTTAAAGATATACAAGCACTGGCTACACGAGCAATTTACGAGGCAGCTTTTGAAACACGCGCTGGCAAAGCGACAACTTTTCAACACATGCATTCAGACGATAATATTTTTCCTCCACTAAACAATAACGTAAAATTACCAAATTTCCGTGTTTTTAGCACCCCGCAAACGTTATGCTTTACAGCTTTCATCTTGAATGAAAATTAGGATTGCGTGATAATCAGTATTGAATATTGATTAGTTTTAACAAAGTTGACAGTCTGGGTAGCTTTAGATCAATTTTCTGTACAAAGTGACCACATTCGCATCTCTAAATACAATCAGTTTTTGAAAGTTAAGTAGATAATCGTTGTTACATTTAATAAAGAGCAGTTATTCGATTGTATTTAATGACTCAAATCACACACCTGACAAATCAACAAAATTTTAATAATACATATCGAATTCCCAATTCAAACACTGTCTGATTTCGCTCAAAGTTTACTTCATGTTAGAAGTAAACCAACCAACCAACCAACCGCACGGATTTTTTCACACGTTGAAACTGTTTTCTAAATTGGAGCAACCAAGCTGAAACTACCTGAAAATAATTACACTGCTGCTACTGTTATGTTACCGGGGCCACCTAGACAAAGTTAACCAATCACAAAACAGAACGGGAACAATAGATTCCAAAATTTGCGACTTGAATAATGAAATGTCGAGTACAGAACAATGAAATTTTAAGTTTAAAATGTTGGAATCTATTGTTCCCGTTCTGCTTTGTGATTGGTTAACTTTGTCGAGGTGGCCCCGGTAACAGTAGCAGCAAAATAATGAATAACATTAATACTGAATGTCAAGTAGGGGCTTTCCCTTTTCAGACAATACAAGGATGAATTTACATATTTCCGTTTCGAATAACAAATGTTTGCTGGGGGATTCAATGTGGGAACACTGTTTCCTCTATCGATTCTTTTTCTTTTGAGTTTCCTACCTTTTTCCTCGCTAAATAAGTTCGGATTCCTCTCTTGTCAAAAAAGCTCGCTTTTCATAAGCATTCTATTTAAAGTTTTGAAGATTGTACATGTCAGGCAATACGAGGCACGCCACACGCTCTAGGTCTTAACGAGCTAGGCTTCATCGATTTTTGTCTCGTATTAAAATGGCCTCTTTCCAGTGAAAGCCAAGTATATTTCGAAGGCAATTCTGCTGTAAAAACTGTATAACCAAATGGCCGAAATATAAAAAAGCCTTTAGCCCCTTTCGCTAACAGAATCAATCGTCCACTTAAATGTAAAGTTGAAACTTTTGAGTCTGTAATAAAAATAGCTCGGGAGCAGTATTCTTTCTTATTTCGTTGTGTTTTATTATTATTAAATTTCAGCAAGGTGACGAATCGAAGAGTTTATCTTTTCTTCGTGCTTGTGATTATGTTTTCGTTCGCTAAATTTTCACTTGACGCGAGCTATTGTGCTCACCTCACTCACACAAGCACACATCTTCAAGTTCATTTTCACGGAAAAATAATATTTCTTGTGTCTGCCCGTGAGTGCCTCGTTTGTAGAAACAATTCTCGTACCGATCGATAAGCATCATTAAGTACGAACTAGCAAATGAAAAACATAAAAATATCTATGAAAATATTTAAAATTCAAAATTTTAAGCCGACTGAAAAACAATTCTGTGACCTTCAAAATACGTCTATATCAATTACATAAAGCAACAATATATTTTACAAAATAATACAGTCATAAATTGATGGAGCTGAATTGTCCAAAACAGAAGCGCCCGAAAGTAAAATGCAATAAAAAACACAACTTTAAGCTTTAAGCAATTAAAATATATCGCAAATCGAGTCGATATTTTCTTCAAGCAAGTTCAAATCCATAGTTTACTAAATAATGGCAACGTGCGCATGCGTCAATGTAGAAAAGCAGTTTCACGCGCGACTATTCCATCCCATATGTTAAGCACCCCTTAGTCGGAGCATTATAAATACGTAGTGCGATACATACTATATATTGAGGTCCGGAACTCAGGGGAGGGTTATCCCTCATTTGTGTCTCGGCACGCCCCTCCCCGCCTCTATTGACCTCACTTTTTGCTGAAAAACTCAATTTTTTCGCAAAAATTTCAGGTTTTACATGTAACTATTTCCTCTTCAATTCATTTTTACAATCTCGCGTTGCCAACGCGCACAAAAAGTCGTTTGTGTAGCCGCTCGCGAATCATCCGTAATTTGGAAGTGAACATTAGCGACATATATTGGTCGAGTTCTTCCTTTAATTCACGGTATATTCTGCATTTTAGCTTATTTACTTCGTGCTTACGCATTCTTGTGTACCTCTATCGATCATTTAAAGAGAAAAAGGACCATTTGCAGGCAAGCAGGTTTGCTCTGAGGCAATTTTTGTACTGTCCCGGTTAGCCAGCCTCCCCCGGTAAACGCGATTACATGGAAAATTTTCAGCCCGATTAGCCGGGATTCCGGCATCGCGATACCGGGATCCCGGCTAACCGGGCTGGCCCGGTTGTCATATAATCACAAAGTAGATTTTTGTTGCGTTTAACAGGCGTGCCGAGATCTCGGCAAACCGGGCCAGCCCGGATCATAAGATCAAGCACCGTATAGATCTCATGAACGAGAAATATATCGCACTTTGGAAACATAGCCTACAACATTCCAAAAAAACTAAAATTTTGTAGCATTTTTAAAAACAGTTACAAGCCCTCGATATATTTAGATCTGACTAGTGATACTAAGGATCAGTAACCACAAACTTAAGATTGAAACTGGTAGATACATGACGAAATCTCGAGAGATGAAAGACTTTGTTCTGTCTGTGGTCTCAATAATATCGAAGATGAAGTCCATTTTCTGTTTTATTGTCATAATTATTCATCAATTAGAGATGATTTCTGAAATAAAATATATAATCGATTGCCGAATTTCAAACAATTACCACTGAATGAATTGATTATAAAATTGATGAACTCCGAGGATTATTTTATAAACATGCAGCTGTTAAAGTTCATTTCTTCCTGTTTTGATCAGCGAAACAAAATTGTTATCAGTCCAGTCTACTAAGATTTAATGCATTGTAATCCCGGGGGGGGGGGGGGGGGGGGGGGGGGGGTACTCCCATATATGAGCTATATAGGTATGTGCCGCTGTGAAGGGTATTGTTTTCAGGCAGTTTAGTCTGGGATAGGGTATAGTAATCAGAGGTTTTTGGTCTACAATAGGGTATCATTTTCCGCGAAACTGACCAGTTGCGTGAAGAATTTAGTTTAGACAAGGTTTTACTGGCAAACGGCATTTATAAATCGGTACGGCGGGCCGTTTACGGCATTTTTACTGACCCCTGGCATCTTAGACTATGATTGTGAACGAGTTTCTGGAAAATAGCGAGTCTGGAATAGGTCTAGGATAGGGTAGGGTTTTTCGGTGTTTAGTCTAGAATAGGGTTGCAAAATTCAGCTAAAATGGTCTAGTATTGGGTCCCAGCGGCACATCCCCGCTAAAAAATTTGCCGAGTACCCCCCCCCCCCCCCAGGATTGTAATATGTTTATTATGATTATTTTTGTTTGTTTGTTAATTTTATTTGTTAACTTTCTATATAATCTTACGCTTTTGCAATACTGTAATCGATTTATAGTCATGCAAATAAAGATTGTTGTTGTTGTTGTTAATGAAATGGCACACCTTTGAAGAACTTAGCCCCGTCCTCTAGGGTTTCTTCCCGAACTTATAACTAAGACAATCCGTAGAGTCGATTGTACAATACTTTTTAATCTCTTCTGGTTCACGTTTCAGTATTCACTTTTACAACAGGCGTGTAAGAGCTACTCTCAACACACACAAAGGGCCGCTTGATTTTATACTGGTACATTAAATAATAAGATAGGTCGTTGCTAGGTGATAATCAAAAAAGGTCAAAGTCTGTCTGGCACTAAAAAGTTCATTGTCTCTTGATATCTAGACTTATCTTTCACTGTCACAAACGAAATATGAAGCTATTAAGTCTCCGACACACCGTTTGGCATCCGTTTTTGCAAACAAAATACATTTAATGGTGTTACGTTACCTTGCGACAAAATAAAAAAAAAAAGCGGCAAAATTACTTCATTCTTGTATCGAGATATACGTTGCTTAAAGGCTGTTTTCGTTCCTGACAGTACTGAGAGCAAGTTAGCTTCATCGCTAAAACGCTCTAAAATCCCAATTGAACAAAATACGGGAAAAACTCAGGAAAGATTATACCAGGCAATAGATAAAATATCAAATTAGGCGATTTCCTCGTTTTAGAAATGTTTTGAATATTTCATTTGAAACACTTGATTCGAGGTTACTTTCATCTGACATCTAGCTATCAGGCCCCGGTTGTTCAAAAGGAGTATAACGCTATCCATCGGATAAATCAATATCCAGTGCATAACACAATTGGTTTTGTTAATGCCTATCCACTGGATAGTGGTTTATCCGGTGGATAGCGTTATCCACCGGATAAATCACTATCCAGTGCATAACACAATTGGTTTTGTTAATACTTATCCACTGGATAGTGGTTTATCCGGTGGATAGCGTTATCCATCGGATAAATCACTATCCAGTGCATAACACAATTGGTTTTGTTAATACTTATCCACTGGATAGTGGTTTATCCGGTGGATAGTGCTATCCACCGGATAAATCACTATCCAGTGCATAACACAATTGGTTTTGTTAATGCCTATCCACTGGATAGTGATTTATCCGGTGGATAGCGCTATCCATCGGATAAATCACTATCCAGTGCATAACACAATTGGTTTTGTTAATGCCTATCCACTGGATAGTGGTTTATCCGGTGGATAGCGTTGTCCATCGGATAAATCACTATCCAGTGCATAACACAATTGGTTTTGTTAATGCCTATCCACTGGATAGTGGTTTATCCGGTGGATAGCGCTATCCACCTTTTGAACAACCGGGGCCTGTTCTTTACTGAAGCAATGGTTGTTTTCATTCCCGATTGAAATTTGTTAACTCTTAAGCATTGAAATCTGGTACTTATTGAAAACAAAGCGTTGTTATCTTGCTAAGCCAATATGAAGCTGTCGAAAGGTCACAAAACGTAAAAGTAAAGAAATTAAAATTTAACACAAAACGCATGCGCGCGTGAACAAGGAAGTCCGTCTCATGTTCTCCTAAAGACATCCCATATAGAAAGCGCGACAAACTTTGATCATTATAAATAAGTGAAGTAAACATACACTCTTTCGAGGTCCGGATTTGGGGAGGGTTATCTACTACTTCATATCAGTTGACTTCCCCCCTCCCCTACTCAATTGACCTCATCTTTTGCTATTCAGAAATGAAGAAGTTAAAAGTTAAGTTTTGCGGTTAAATTGAAAGATATCCAAGCACTGGGTACACGAGCGATTTACGAGGCAGCTTTTGAAACAAATCGTGTTACTAGAGTGTTGCTCTAGTACAACTTGCAATTCTGTCTTTTTGTAGCGATAAATTAAATTGGTTGAATTTCTGAGACTATTTTCCTCGATCTCTTGACAACACTGCACGGGAGAAGTCCCACGACATAAACATAAACATAAACATAAACATAAACATAAGCATAAGCACAAGAAGAACGAACACGTTCCGTTCTTCTTGTGCTTATGCTATGCTTGTGTCACATTTATGTCAAGGGAGAACGGGGATGAAATAAGCACAAGCATAAGCACAAGGCGGTCAACCAATCACGGGTTCTATACGCTCAAAGCATCCAGAATTTTGTAAGAGTAGTAAAGACGCTGAAAACGGAACTGGTTTTCGCTTTCTCTGATACATGTCCTTGTAGCACGTGAATACAAAATTAGGATTGCGTGATTATCAGTATTGAATATTGATTAGTTTTAACTAAGTTGACTGTCTGGGTAGCTTTGGATGAATTTTCTGTAAGTGACCACATTCGCAACTCTAAATACAATCAGTTTTTGAAGGTTAAGTAGATAATCTTTGTTACATTTAATAGAGCGGTTATTCAATATTTTTAACGACTGTAATCACAAATCAACGGAATTGTATTAAATAATATATCGAATCCCCAATATAAACACTGTCTGATTTCGCTCAAAGTTTACTTCATGTTAGAAGTAAATCAACCAACCAGCCGCACGGATTTTTTTCACACGTTTAAACTGTTTTCTATAATTTAACGACGCCAGTATTTTTAGCTGCCAAAATAAATGACATCAATACTGAATGTCAAGTAGGGTTTTTTTCCCTTTTCAGACAAATACAAGGATGAATTTACATATTTCCGTTTCGAATAACAAATGTTTGCTGGGGGTTGTCATATTCAATGCGGGAACACTGTTTCCTTTATCGATTCTTTTTCTTTTGAATTCCCTAAGTTTTTTTCGCTAAATAAGCTCCGATTTCTCTCTTGTCAAAACGCTCGCTATTCGTTAGCATTCTATTTTAAAAAGTTTGAATATTGTACGTATCTGACAGATTTGTGATAGGTTTTTAATAATCGCGTGCCTCATATCGCACTCTAGGTCTAAAAGCGCCGTGCTTCAATATAATGATCGTTGTCTCGTATCAAAATTATCGCTTTCCAGTTAAAGCCAAGTACATAAAGAGATATAAACTGTATAACCAAACGGCCGTAATAAATATAGAAAAGCCTTTAGCCCCTTTCGCTACCAAAATCAATCATCCACATAAATGTATAAAAGTTGACACGTTTGAGTCTGTAAGGATAACATAAAGTGTCAAATATATAATTAAAATCTCGGGAGCAGTATTCTTTCTTATTTGGTTGTGTT
>JAJLRJ010000012.1:31982622-31985122 GCA_024195265.1 Dendrophyllia cribrosa
ATTAATTGCATAAAAGAAATTAAAATTTAGCAAAACGATACGGTAAACTAGAGAAATTATCATGGTTAACAACAGAAACGTTTCAAAATGAAAATGCAAGAAAAATAAGTCAAGGCGCCATTTTCTTCAAGCAAGTTTAAGTTCCGTTTTACGACAAAGCGCGCGTGCGTATAAAGAAGCAAATTGCAAGTGAGACTGTTCTATCCCACATGGACAACAACGCAAAGTCGTAACATAATAAATAGGTGACGTGAACTAACCAAAACATCGAGAGCCTTGATCCGGCGGTGACGAACCTTTGCTTCAGAACGGAAAAGCTCATTGCCTGGATCTTGCTTTTACTTTTGTCTTGAAATTACTTTTTACAAAACCTTGAAATACTATCAACTAAACGAAAGCGGATACCCGAGATTGTTTCATAATGGAAAAGCTGGACAAAAGGCTTAGAGCAGTCTTTCATGGTTTCTAAAGAAACTGCTGTGCTGTGTCGGCGGCGGTGGCGGGGTAAAAGACGAAAATTTATTTTATCAAATTAGTTGAAAATGTGAATTAACCACCTTCCGAGTGAATCGCTCTGACAAAAAAAGAGAGCTCGAAATGTCAGCTTTTGAATCTTTACGAAGGCAGGAGCTAATTGATAAGACTAATTTTTCGTGTATCATGCAGTTACAAGTAATCTACCTTTTTTCAGAATAAAAACGTTTTTCGGAGAAATAAATAAATTAGAGCGATTATACAAAATACGACGGCGGTATCCAACCTCATTCCCAGGGTCCTATCTCTTTCTCCCTCAAGGGAGCAAGAAGAACACCTGGCAACGACGGTATTAATTGACGTCATTACTGAATGTCAAGTAGGGGTTTCCCCCTTTTCTGACAAAGATGAGGATTATTTTACATATTCCTTGCTCTAAAACGTGCTGGGGCAGACAAATTCAAGACGACTACAATGTTTCCTCCGTTCATAAACTGTATAACCAAACGGCCGTAATAAATATAGAAAAGCCTTTAGCCCCTTTCGCTACCAAAATCAATCATCCACATAAATGTATAAAAGTTGACACGTTTGAGTCTGTAAGGATAACATAAAGTGTCAAATATATAATTAAAATCTCGGGAGCAGTATTCTTTCTTATTTGGTTGTGTTCAGTGTTTATCGACGTTTTGATAACTTGAAATAAAATACAGTTGAAATGAAATTTGGTATTTTTATATTGCTTCTAACTTGGCCGTATTTAGCAATTGATGTGTTTGAGTCGTACCCCAAACATATCAAATTAATTTTGTAGCTCTAGTTTTCAACAGCGAGGCACAAGTTGCCTGAATGCATTATAATCGTTTATATTTTGTAGTGAAAAAGACTAAATGCACGAAACTGCAGACAGATAGATATTTGTCTTCTTTGTGATTATGTGTTCGTTTAATTTTCATATGATGGAACTGTTGTGTTTGCATTTACACATACGATCAGTACAAATCTTCGAGTAAATTTTCACGGTGAAATGAAAATTCTTGTGTCGGCCTGTGATCTGTGAGTGCGTCGTTTGTGGAAACAATTCTTGTACCGACTCAACATCATTACAAACGAACTAGCAAATGGAAAACAACTATAAAAAGATGCGGATTTAAAGTTTCAAGCAGATTGAAAAACATTTCTGTGACCTTCATAATACCGTCTACATCAATTACATAAATCAAGAATATTCCTTTACTTAATAATACAGTGACAGGATGGAGCTGAATTAAACAGTTTAAAAACAGATCCGTTCTAAAGTGAAATGCGAGAAAAGACGCAACTTTAAGCTTCAAGTAATTACTAAATATTGAAAGTCAATCGACATTATTTTCAAGCGAGTTCTATATCAATTTTACTCAATAACGGGAAAGCGCGCATGCGTGTACAGAACCAGTCGCAAGTACGCACGACTATTCCATCCCATATGTTCAGCACCGCTTAGTCTGAACATTATAAATAGGTAGTGTGATACATACTATATGTTGAGGTCCGGAACTCAGGGGAGGGTTATCCCTCATTTGTGTCTCGGCACGCCCCTCCCCGCCTCTATTGACCTCACTTTTTGCTAAAATAAGTTGTATTTAACAAAATTTTAACCATTTAATGTGGGCGGAGATTTACGAACTGACTAACTGACTAACTGACTTTGTTTATAGCGCGCGCTAGAAAAATCGCTTTGCTGCAACTCTCGCATAGTCAACGCAACAACACCTTAATATTGTCGCGAAAGTATAATGTTGTTGAACTTGCGTGAAGTCCATGTCGGAAATTCTCAAATACTGGTCGAGTTCACCATTTATAATCAGTTTATAGCTCAAAGAAGAAAGACCAGCAAAATCAAAAGACCTGTTAATCTACAGTAGCCAAAGTCTGAAAACCAAATACTATGCTAATAAAATGTTACGTTTCATCTTGGAAAAGCTGGATTTATTCAAAGATAAAAACGTTTCAGAGAAGAATTTGAATTGGCAATAGGCCTTCTTCA